>JAGWEN010000069.1:265949-374429 GCA_018703685.1 Orius laevigatus
TCGGCTGACTTATAGGACAAACGACGGGCATAATGCTCGTCCGAGAGAGTGATGACGGGTTCGAGAATCGGTTGCGTAGAATGAAGGCTCTCGATTTGCAGATGCTCGCTGCGTGAGTGTTCCTGTTTTTGGAGCTGATATCTAAAATATTTACATTAGGGTGCAGTCGGCCGATTTCCTCCAAGAAGCAGTTCACTTTGTAAGTATGGAAGTTGTTGAGTGGGTTACGGAAGTTAAAAATTTGGAAGTTTAAGTGGTTGAACGATGATAAAAAAGAGTTGAAGGCGTTCAGATCGGGAAAACATTTGGCTGAGTTAAATTTTAAAAATAAGAAATCGTCTTTTTTTAGAAGCTCAGCGCTGTTTCTAGCTGCTTCCAAGATTTTCCCAGAGTCGTTGAGGTCTAAAAGAGTTAGAAGTTTAACGTCGAAATTTGATGGGAGGCGTCTTCTCAGGTCTGAAGTGAAAATGTCCAAGGGGCAGTTACTTAAAATGGTAATCCTCTTTTTCGTTTTCTGGGGGACGAATTTCTGGGGGACTTGTTCGGGGGCAGTATGTTGGGGGGTCGAGCTGGATAGAAAAGCCTGCGGCGTGGAGTTCTTCAGATGATGGATAACCTTTTTTAATTTTTCGATTTCTAGCTCCAGTCGTCTAATTTTAGACAGAATTTATTTCCGCAATTAATTTCAAAAGGGACATGAAAAGGAGGCCTCCGCTCTTTTTTCGCAAGATCTCCCTAAATATGAGCTCCAGTCCTAAAAGGATTAGCTCCCAAAACCCTCCTGCTTTTGGAATTAAACAACGCTTCAATAATTCCACCCTTCAAGACCATTTTTTATACACTTCAAACATTTAAATAAAAAAAAGGCATGTATTGTAACTTTTGTGAAAAATAAATCCGCTTTTTTTTACATTTATGAATTTCAAACTTTTAACAATGTACGATAACTTTGTATGGAACCAATAGGATACAAAACTGTTGTAATTCAAAGGTTTACAATTTGCATCATATACAGGGTTGGAAAATTTTAGGTATTTTATTTTTCGCCCAAAATCTGTTTTCCAACGTTTTTTAGGGTGAGAAACGTGATTCTGAAGGATATTTACAAATGTTCAAAATGAGGCTGAAATGGGTGGGTCTCTTGTTGTCAAAAATGCTGAAAAGGGTCTTTTCTCATCAAAAAAGGTTCAAAATTTGGCTAAAAAGGGTCTTTTCTCCTCAAAAAGGGTTAAACTCTGGCTGAAAAGGGTATTTTCTTGTCAAAAAGGTCAAAATCTGGCTGAAAAGGGTCTTTTCTTATCAAAAAAAAAGAAGGCCATAGTCTGCCTGAAAGGAGTCTTTTCTTATCAAAAAAGGTTCAAAATTTGGCTAAAAAGGTTCTTTTCTCCTCAAAAAGGGTTAAACTCTGGCTGAAAAGGGTCTTTTCTTGTCAAAAAAGGTCAAAATCTGGCTGAAAAGGGTCTTTTCTTATCAAAAAAAAGAAGGTCATAGTCTGCCTGAAAGGAGTCTATTCTTGTTAAAAAAAAAGTTCAAATGAAGCTGAGATGGGTCTCTTGTTGCCAAAAATGCAGAAACAGGACTTTTCTTATCAAAAAAGGTTCAAAATGTGGTTAAAAAGGGTCAAACTCTGTCTGAAAAGTGTCTTTTCTTCTAAAAAATGGGTCAAAATCTAGCTGAAAAGGGTCTGTTCTTATTAAAATAGCCTGGGATTCACCGTGACGACCACCTCAATAGCCTAATTTCCTGCGGAAATCCGCTAAAAGGTCATAGTCTGGCTGAAAAAGGTCTTTTCTTATAATAATAATAATAATAATAAAAAAAAGTTCAAAATGAGGCTGAAAAGGGTCAAACTCAGTCTGAAAAGTGTCTTTTCTTGTAAAAAAGGGTCAAAATCTGGCTGAAAAGGGTCTTTTCATATTAAAAAAGGTCATAGTCTGGCTGAAAAGGGTCTTTTCTTATCAAAAAAAGGTTCAAAATGAGGCTAAAATGTCTTTTCTTGTCAAAAATAGTTCAAAATATGGCTTTATTGTCTCTTTGGATTGCTTTCGTCCCAAGGCCTGTACGCAAATGGTCAATGCTTGTTGCGTAAAAATCTTTTAATATGCGTAAAATAACGCATAATAGCCCTGTGGTCACCCTAACTATGCAAGATCTCCTTTAATCCTTCGCAAAATCCCAAATTTTCAGATGGCAGTGCCAAGTTTGTTAAGTTATAAGGTTTGAGATTTATTTCTTTTGAGAAACGCGAAGTTTGACGTAGGCCCCACTAATTTATGCCGTGTTAAATCTTTAGTTAAATATCTCAGTCGTATATGTGTTTAAGGCTTTAAGCGGAGTGCATTCGTACTAAAAGTAGGTAGGATAGGGCAAACAAAGGGATTGTTAAGCAGTCGTCGTGAGTTGCCAGTGTGAACTCCGCGATAATTAGGGACCAACGCTAACGACCGCTATTTGTCTTCGGGACGTCTCCTCTCTTCAACTTAAAACTTTGCAAACTGGCTAAATTCAACACTTGTCTTTAAACTACCAAGGGAACCCTCTAATTTTGAGATTTTCAAAAGGGAAGGTTTTAATATTAAAATAGTCTGGTCCAGGAGATTGTCTATCCTGGTAACATGGGTTTCATTAAGAGCTCACAGGGGTTTGGATAAGATCTGCTTCAAAGACGAGGGGAGACCAACTGGAATAGAGATGACCCACGTTTTCGCCCAGGTAGTTTCCCTTTGGTAACCTCCCCTGTCGTACAAAAGCGTTAAGGGAAAAAAAAGGAAGGTCAGATTTCCTTGAAAAGAAAGCAAAACGGTAAGGGAGGAATGAAGGGGAAAAAAAACCATGAAAAGGTCATCATTTGTTGGAAATCCAGGAACATTTGTTCAGGATGTGGAGACCTCACACCATCTTTTATGTTCTTCTTGTTTTAATTTTTTACGGCCTCCTAAACAAAGCGGGTCGTTTTAAAAGCCTCTTATGGATTTAGAAGCATTTTTTAACCAATCCCATAGGTACAAACCTAAAAAAGATAATTAAAAGAAGGGAAAAAAAAAAGATTTAACGCCCTAACGATAAAACATTTTGTCAGGTATAAAATTATGTTGTTTTTTTCTTTCTTTTTAACGATTTTATTGACTTATTAGTATTCCATCTCATTGAATTGTAAAAACTTTTTTTTTCTCTCAACCGTACTGCTCTCCAGACTGTTTCAGTAATTATGGATCGATTTTGCATAAAACCAATCTCTTATTTGGAACCGTTCCAATGAGAGGGTGGCATATTTAAAAAAGTTTAAATTCATTATTTGTCTGATTACAAGTATTTTGATAAAGGGGAAATTCAATGTTGAGTCAGTAGATATGGACAGAAGTAAGTGAATAGTCGAACACGTCGTAGTAGACAGCAAAATAGGTGAAGAAGTATTGACGACACAGCACACTTTAATCGATCAGTTGAGCAGAAGTTGGGTCGTGGAAGTGACGTACCAAGCAGAATAGTATGAAGTGGTGGAAGAATAGCTATCTGGCTTGATTCGGTCAGTAGACATGGACAGAAGAAAGGGAAATAGTCGAAATCTAGTAGTAGACACAGCAGATAGGAAGAAGAGGAGGTGACGACAGAGCACACTGGGTTGATTCGATGAGTTAAGCAGAAGTTGTGGGAGTCGTTGAACTGACGTGCTTAGACCAAGCAGAACAGCGTGAAGGGATTTCGACTAGCTAACTGGGTGAATTCGAAAAGTAGCTAACAGGCATGATTCGGTCAGTAGATAAGGACAGAAGTAAGTGAATAGTCGAACATGTCGTAGTAGACGCAGCAGAATAGGATGAAGAATGACGACACAGCACACTTGATTCGATCAGTTGAGCATAAGTTGGGGAAGTCGTGGAACTGAAGTGCTTAGACCAAGCAGAACAGTATGAAGAGACGGAAGACTGGCTATCTGACTTGATTCGGTCAGTAGATATGGACAGAAGAAAGGGAAATAGTCGAAATCTAGTAGTAGACACAGCAGAATAGGATGATGAGGTAGTGACGAATCGTTACAGACGACGCAGCAAACTGGCTTGATTCGATCAGTTAATGACAAATGGGCACAATAGTATGAAGTGATGGAAGACCAGCGAACTGGCTAGATTCAGCAGATATGGCCGTAGTAGGGTGTTAATGCAGCATCGTTAACTGATCGAATCAAGCCAGTGTGCTGCGTCGTCTGTAACGATTCGTCACTACCTCATCATATTCTGCTGTGTCTACTACTACATTCAGCAGAAGTAACCGAAGAATTTGAACAACTTAGTGTATAGAAGAACTAACACATAAACAAGTAGACCCAAAAGAATACGATGAATTAGTAAAGACAGAGGAAAACGGTATATTCCTGAAGAAACGTACATTAGGTGCATCTTTGATGTTTACCTACCTAAGGAACACCATCATTAACACCCTTTCGAGCACCCTGTTTTTTCATTATACAATAGTGGTGACATGACATATTAAAAAAAAAGGTTCAGCTAACACTGTTGAGTTGTTCAACAAAAGTTTGAAAGGCGAGACAAAAGGCACCTGTCCTTTAAAATGGAAATGAAGGTGCTTGTACAAATGTGATGCTTTTGTGTCAATAGTCGGGCCAGGCAGCCGAGGTGCGCGCTCCAGACGGTTAATTATGATTCATGTTTGCAAACCCTTTCCGGACTCTCCCGTTCCTCTTCATAGTCTGCGAATAAAGCTCGTCAAACAGAAAAGCTTTGTTTGCCCCCCGTGGACTCATTGATTCTCCAGTCAGATTTTCCTTTCTTTTTTTAAAAAAAGGTCTCTAAAGATCTCATTAGTTTATTTTTAAGCTGTCTAGGTTGTCACCTTTTTTAAGGTTCCTCTTTGAATCCGAAGCGTCGCTAATAAACGAGAACCACATTTTCCTGAGCAGATGTTCCGGAAAGGTTTTTGTACTTTATATGACAAGATAAAGACACTTAATTTTTTTTACGCGCACTGTTTCCTGTGCAACTTCAGGTCTTTCCCACGTCATTGACCAATCGATAGGAGAGAAAATGTTTAAAAAAGGAGTCTTATAGGCAATGACCCTTTTAGTGAAGAGTATGTGGCTTTTGGAAGTAGATGTTGTTGAATCCTTAATCGTGTACTCACGAATTTCAGATTGGTTGTCATGAAATATTTCGATTTGAAAAGGATAAAAGGTCTTTCGATTAGTCACTTCAGGCATGAGCATTTAAAAGTCTTGATCTTATTAAGCAAAAGATAATGAAGTATAAAAAAAACTCTCTTTTTCATGACCGGATTGCTTTTAGCTTGAAAATAAAGTGGAAATCGATTCGAGAGTACTTAAACCCTTTCTATTTTTCTTTTCCATTTGTCCCCCTCCTCGTCCATGATCTCAAGTAAAAAATGTCCTCCGGAAAAAAATGCATTATAAAAGAAGCCAGAAAACAGGAAACTCGTCCCGTTCCATTTCTGCCATTAGAACAGTCATGGCCGGGGACAATAATGCCATCAAAGAGTTGGCAAGCACACGGGAGGGGAAGATTTTAGTGGAAAAGGAGAAGGGGCGAAAAAAAAATCAACCCTTTCCGGACCTCCAGGCTCTAAACTTTGTCTACGGTGAGACTAATGTTTGGACCAACTTAGAAACGCCTCGAGGGCTCCGTTTTAAAATCCGAGCGGTTTTTCGACGACTGTAAGGGTTGAATCTAAAATCACTGTCAGGGGAAAACCCGTGGGGAAATTTTTAATGTAAATATTAAGTATTGTTACCATGGATACTTTTACAGGTCCGGAAGCAATACAAAGGGTCCTTTTTCCCCTCTCACATAAACTCAACGAGAGCTGGTCAAGATAATATTTTTCCGACTTTTTAACGACTCACATAAAAGAGATTTTTCAGTTTATCAAAAAAGATGAAGCAAACAACTAATGAGATGATTGATATCTGAGGTTATCACAAAAGACTAAAGATTTGAATTTTCAGAGAAAGGTTTATTTGAAAATTATATCCGAGTAACCTATTTAGGCACGGGGCCAAACTGCTAAATGGGTTTCGCAGATTGACAAAGGTCGAACAGGGTTTCCTCTTGAGTAGGAAATGTTGATTTCCTCTAATTTAGTAAACCTTGAACAGACTTTTCCCTAAATTATTGGACAAAAACAAAAGATTAAGTTTAATGAATAATTTCTCGCGTGGGAGGAGCCCATTTTCTACGGACGACCTCGCAAAAAACAAAGATTATTTAATTAAGGCATTAAATAATCTCTTTTGTCCCGCACTTAATGGAGGTCAAAAGTGGACAAAAGCTTTTTTTCTCCATTAATTTTGATCGAAAATTTGAAAATAATGGAAATAAGAGAACAATGTGCATAACCTCCCGGGGTTGTTGTTGGGCTAGGGGGTCTTCATTTATATTTGCCTCGTTGAATCTTTCGCTTCAAAAAATATCCCTCCTGAACCCATAAAATAGAATTAATCTGAATTTTCTAAATTGACAATTTTAAATGAGTGAAAAATTCATTGGAGTGTGAGGAGTACGTCGGCATTAAAGAACCGGTGAGTGTTTTGGAGCAATTAAACAACCTTCTTGAGGATCTCTTTCGGTTTAAGTGCCTCCTCCCTGAGGAGCTTGAGTCTTTAAAAACCCGGAGCCACTTTTACCTTTTGTTGGCTTTTAAGTGTGTATAGGAGACGTCAAGACAAGACTTTACAACCGCACAATATCCTGATTCGAGATAGTTTATCAGTCTTTTTTATTGTTCCTTTTAAAGCGAATAAAACTTGCAATAGAAAACAAACGAGCGGTTTCCATCTTTACAGTTTAATGAAGATGTTTCTTCCATTTTAAAAAGAAATTTAAAAAAGAAAGGCAATTACTTTTGAGCGCCGAATACGCCAACAAAGATATTCAACAAATTTTGCCTTTTGTTGCCATTATGGTCGATTTATCGTAATTTGGGTTACTTTTTTTGAGCCTAATATGGCAACACTGCAGTCCCACAAAATTCTACTTTTGACAGTGTTGCCATTTTGAATGATTTATCGCAATTTAGGTTACATTGTTGGGCCTAATCTGGCAGCACTGCAGACCCACAAAATTGTGCTTTTAGGGGTTGCCATTTCGAAAGATTTATGATTAGGCTACATACTTTTTTAGTAGTTTAAAGAATATTAGTTAATATTCAAACGCTGCCGCGTTCCTAAATACCCCAACCTCCTAAGACCCTACCTATGGTGATGATGAAGATCTGACAAGTAACTTGATTTTCCTGACAAAAAGAGTTTAAACGAAATTTTAATCTGAAAGAAAAGTATAAAAAGTGGGGGAAAAAAACTATATTTCATATTGTTCATTTTCGAACTTTGAGCGATGGCCGGAAAATTCCTTTCGCTTCTAAAATATTTCGCCCTCTCGAACATGAAATCTGTTCGCTCAAACCATTCCGGTGGGGGTTTCGAAACGTGAAATAGTTTGAGAATCGCAAGTGAATACTTATCCTAAAAGCTATTTCCCATCCCCAGCGTGTTGGGGAGGGGGGTGGAAAATACGTCATAACTGACAAGAGAACAAATCCGACCGTTTCTCTCGGTTCGAAATAAAATTATGAGTTTCAATTTGGAGCTCTACGCCCGGCCAGAGGAAATATTTCAACATTTTAACGTTTTCTCATTCAGAGAATCACGAATTTTAATTAAAATTCAGAAAATTCTACGTTTTCAGACAAGTAATTAAGAGGTATTTTTTATAAAATAAAATATGAAAAAACTCGTTAAGACTCGTAATTGATTGAGGAATTTCCATCTATTTTAAACGAACAATAATAAAAAAATTCTTGTTCTCATCTTACGAGGCCTTCCCGCCCCGCTTTTCGTCCCGTTTCGGCCATTAGTTCTTGAGATAATCGCTTATTTTACTTAAGGCCATATAAATAAACATGAATTGGAAAGTCATATCTTTTCGAAATCCCCAGAACGCCCAGATCACGGATGTATAGGTCTAAGCCCGGAGCCATCACCGACCGCAATAGCTTCATTTCTTTGGAAACCAGCTAAAATGTTTATATCTACGTAATTTGTTTTAATTAGGTCAAATTTAAGCAAATTTTTTTCATTATTTTGCAAAATTATACTCTGATTATATTATTATTAAATATTGAACTTCTAAGAGTATTAATTAGTTGGTTAAGTTGATAAAAACTGTTTAGTTTGCACACAAAAACTTAATTTTCGAGGTTAAAACGGGAGTTACAATGTTAATTAACCGCGGATGGGAAACTTGATAATTAAGAATGGGGTCAATAACTCGGTCCACTCAAAGGTGTCTAATTACCTGCAACTGGAGATATTTTCCGAACAACACACCAACGTGATTTCCACTGTAAAAAGAAAATTTTTTTTTAGTTTTGTAATTTTTTTTTAATTTAAAAAAATTAAATAAAAGAAATTACTTACTTTTTTCCCGTCCCGGAATTTAACGGAACCTTCTATAATGGCTGTGTAATCCATTTTAGCACATGACACTTAAAGCACGACACGTGAGAACACGACTTTTTCGAAAAACGATGAATCGGCAGACTCGACTGTTGAGAGGCCGGGAATGCACTGACGCGGGACCGAAGACCGGCCTAACCCCCACCCCTCCCATCCACCACCCCTCCCCCTCATCCCCACCGAAACGGCAAAACGGCCCGGGACAGACTGCGCACACATCAACGTCGCGTAGACTTTTTTTATGGCATTTTTTATATTTTATTTTTAAAAGTTTTTTTTCTCACCCCTGATGTTTTAGGTCATGGAGGTCAAGATGAATATTTTGACAGGTGGAAAAGAACCTATAATTCCATCTCAAGAGGCCTCTTTTACTAAAAAATTTAAACCAAACTTTCAGAACAATAGATGTCAAAAACGTAATTATACATAACAAAGATTAATGTTTATTCTGACATTCGTGAAATAATCTAATCACAATTATCAGCCAGTAGTCCATTTATTATTCGACCGCAGGAGGTCTGTTCATTTTTCCTTTCTCCTCGATCGATTAGTAGGCCAACTCTTTAAAAAAACCGTGATTTTAATTAAAAAAACGTTTTTGGTGATTTTGTGAAAGTGTTTTAGTTTAAACTATGAGTTCAAAGTAGTTTGAAAGAGTCGTTTTCTTGATGTAAACTACACCTCTTTAGGGAAGGTAAACACTTAAACGTCGACGATAACGTCCACCTGTTATTCGATCAAAGGAATCGCCTTCACGAGCCTCTCGGATAGTTCAAAAGGTAACATTATATACCGCTCTCTAATTACCTCCTGTAACGGTGACGTTCATTTAACGAGATTAGGCGTATTAGGATTAAAAAAATTAAGATCGTGACCGTTTAAAACATAGGATGGACAATGGACACTTTTGTATCATCTATTGAGAAATTGTTATTATTATGTGAAAGGAGGCTGGATCATGTACCAAAAACAAGCGTAGGTAGGCTGGATGAAAAGAGAATATTCAGCTATTATAATGCTTGTTATAATATGCCTTTGTTTAGCAGGGAGGCTTAAAATCAATCTAAAAATGCTATTATCTCGTGAAAAATATTTAAAGGGTAGAAAAAGGTCTAGTTTGGTCTGGTAGTTATGGAATTGGAACCCCCGAAACGTGAACTTTGTCAAACATTTGGTGAAAATCGGTGGTTTTCTGCGGAAATCTCTATTTTTGGTGGGGTAGGACGATGCAGCGTACCCATAACCTCATAAGGCCCTACTCTGTTTATGGTGAAAAAGATCAGTGGTATTATACCAAAATATCCATTTTTGGTGTAAGCGGAACGCTGCCACGTTCATAGCCCTACCTCCTAAGGCCCTACCCTTTATGTGAAAATTTGGTGAAGATTAATGGTTTTCTGCCGAAACCTACATTTTTGGGGAGCGGAACACTGCCGCGTTCCTAGTCATAACCTACTAAGGCCCTACTCTGTATATGGTGAAAATTTGGTGAAGATCGGTGGTTTTCACAAAATCTCCATTTTTAGGGGAGGCGGAACACTGCCGCGTTCCTATCCCCAACATCCTAAGTCACTACCCTGTTTTTTCTGCAAATTTGGTAGCATTGGTGATTTTCTAGCAACAATCTACATTTCTGGTGGGGTGGAATTCTGCCGCTTTACAATCACCAACCTTCTAAGCCCTACCCTGTATATGGTGAAAATTTGGTGAAGAACGCCCTACCCTCCTTCATATTCGTGGCCCAAAAAGAGGGATACAAAAGCCACCAAATATTGTCCAGAAGCTCAAAAGAAGTGTGAAATTTCATCAATGAATATAATGTTTTCCACGCGATGGCTCCATTCATATAGCAATTATTATCCCTTTTAGGTCGGACAAATTGTTCATTTAATCAGTTTTGGTTTATTAACCTTCTTTTCAGCTTTATGGTCTCGGATTAGATATAAAAGGATTTTCATGGTCGACGTTTTGATAAAGTATGCACGCATTTTCCAAAGAATTAAACACATAAAAAGGGGGTGACACGTCACGAGGCCACGAGTCCTTAGTCATCAATAAGCCCCCGACGTGCATCGTATGACTGACCCTGGAAATGAGTAAGTCATTAGAAATAGTAAACTGCGATATAGATGGAAAAAAGGATCCAAAAGAGGGGGTATTGATCAATGTGAGTCAGTCGTACACGGTGCACACACGGTCCTTTGTTAAGCCCCTTCTTTTGTCGCAAAATTGGACGGAGGGGACCGGAGGTGCGGGCCAGTAATTGTCGCCTTCTATAATTAAGGAAACCTCTAATTGAATGCGTATAAAGATGCGTGGAACACGGTTATCTGAAGGTATAATTCATGAGGGAACTTTGTCATTTATATTATCGTTTATATCGATATTTGGGGTGGGAAAGGTTAGATTAATTTTATACCTAGGAATAAAGACGTCGAAATTCTCTTTTAGTGCCTTCATTTAATTTGGGTCTGAGTGGGGAACCCTTTTCTTTATTTGGCCCTTTTCCACTTACTCAAACCGTTTCATTCTCTCGGAGTTTTCCTTGAGTGAAACTTGAAATTCATTACCTTCAGCCTTGACGTCTGGGCCCCTGTCGTTTATGAGGGTGCCCCCTTCGCTGGAAATAGGAAAAGAGCTCCCGCTATGATTGATCGGCCTTTCCCAACTTTTAATTGTTCCTATTACTCGAAAACCTCGACTGTAATTGGCATCCCCATCCCACCGCCAAACCCTAAAGGCTATTTGAATTAATGTACCAACTCTTGCGGAGACATAATTTAGATTTCAGGCCCATGAAACATTTATCTTTTTCAAGATTTTAGAAAAGCGAAAAGTAGGCACTTTATGTTTAAAAGAGTTATAAACTCGAGGTTTCCATTGTCTCCCATTTCTTACCATTTGTCAAGGGCTCTAGTGATGCGACGCACGTACCTTGATGTCAAATACCGCACCTTTGATTTCTCAGGCCTTTGAAATACTTTTTTTAAAGCCTCTCCGGAAACCATAACATGAAACAAAGGGACGTAAAAGTTTCTCCGTCAAAAAGAGTGTTTTAAATGTAACTTCCGAGTCAGGTACCATCATATTGCTACACGTCTTCAGATCGTTGACATATCGTTTGTTTGTCCGGGAGAGTAATCTTCCTACGTGTTTAAACTTATTTCACTGTATCTTACGAAAAGATAATGCTTATTGCCTCACTCCCATGGGTTGGAATTTGGAATTACCAGCATATTCAACCTCAGCCGACTCTGCTTGAATTAAGTGATCTAAATGGAACCGTGAAGTCGCTTATATGTACTGCCTCCTAAGGTCATCACTTTGGCTTCTTACTGAAAGTTTTTTAGTGAAGAACTCGAAGGCCTTCTAGGTAAGGGGAGCACTTTCGGCAACTTCGGTAAGCAGGGCTCGGTAGAAGGATGAGAGGCTTTGGTTCTGAAGGTCAAAAGTTCAATCCTCCTATAGGGGGATGTTTTTTTTTCCCAAGGTCATATGTGACGAACATGGGATACTATGGAACTAAGAAATTTTGGCGGTAGGGTGACCTCATGGCATCGTAATGCGTCATTTTAAGCGTTTTCAAAGATGACCTAGGACTATAGGACTATAGCCCATATTCGCTCGATACTTCCTCTATTGGCCTCAGCTTGATTTTTTTCTCCATGGGGTCAATTATTAGTTCTTAAGTAATGCACTAGGTTTCTAATGGTATAGTTAGTCCAATCATAAAAGCTTTTATCAGTGATAAACAGCGAAAACTAATAGAGTGAGTGAAAACTGGCTTAGCACTGAATGGGCTAGGTAAGGTTAGCAGTTTGGCTACTTCCTACAAGCAGGAATCCTACATTTCAATCGAATGATTTTTAAAATCGAGGAAAAAAGCGAGAGTTATCCATGTTAAAACAAAATTCTTCCATTTGGAGCCCCTGATCAAATTCCATCGTGAAAATACCATCTCGGCAATTTGAAAGTTGGCTATTAACTTTAGGCCTCACAAATCACCCCTTCAACACCCCCGACAAACCTGAACCCAATTCAATATCTGAAAGTGAAAATGGGCTCGCTCCTATATGAATAATACGATCGGTTACTCCTCCCGATCCTTTTATTTACATGATTTATCTCCATGTAATATTTGATATTTAATTAGTACATGATATTAACGGTATTTTCAAATCGGATTAATTCATGCTTAAGCGGCCACCGAAACGCATACCAGGGCAACTCTATTAACTTGTGGTCACGTTATTAAATCGCCCATTGATACGCATCATTGACTCCAACTCTTCTAGTCAGCAATAATATTCTAAATAAACCGGAAGTGTCCTACACAAAGGATAGAGTGGTTTCCTTTTAAAAAATAAAAATAAACTTGACATGACGTAAATTCCAGGCCTTAAGGGATGTTGTCTTTGGTGGCGCCAGGGACATCAAAGGACGCTCCAGTACTTAAGAGCATGTTGATCCTAATTCAAGAAAATGTCCAATGTAAACAGTATATATGGGTAGTAAAATCGTAGTTATTTATATCAGACAAGACAATTTTCGATTAATTGATATCTAAAATCTATTTTCAGACACGCTCCAATTATGGTATATCATTAATTATAAACGTGACGGATACAATCTCAACTTTTCATTTTGTGATTAAACTGGAAAAGGTCTTGAACATCTGTAAGCTCTTCGGGGTTTCTTCAAAATAGAACTTTACGGTTTCCGCCTGCGGACTCCTCGGCGGGCTTTCGATATTCGAGGTCGTCTATATTTACTAGAGGGGAGAGGATCTCACGAGTTATGATTTGTATATAGGTAATGAAATAAGGGAGTTCGCCTGTCGGAGATAATCACTCTTGGGGGAGTTGTTTTTTTTCGGCTCCACAAACAACGAAATCTTTTCTCATGATGGCGACCTATTCGTCACTGCTTTTCTCACGGATACAAACAATTTTTAAAACTGAGAAGTTTGATGGCAAGTTTTATCTATTTGGTGTTAGTTTCGACTATTAAAGCTCATTAGGGATTCTGGACGATCCGGACCGCAGAGATGTGAATGTCGGCCTTGTTTGGCTTAACAGTTTGTCCCCCGTAAAAAAGAAAAAAAAGTCAAGATCCTGTCTCTGTCTCTTTCCAAACCTCCTATGAATAATTCAGACAACAAAAGTCAACAAGTTCATCTTTTCAATTTCTTTTCCTGAAACAACAGCTGAAGGAGAAGGGGAAGAATAATTTAACAGAAGAAAAGAGGGTTTCTTATGTTTTTTTCATGATATTAAAAAAAAAATTTATCTTTTTTTAAAAAATCGTACATTTGCGTGATCTCCGAATCGAAATTTTGGAATTCAATTAGTCATTCTATAAGATATCTGTTAAGAAGCGTGAAAAGGGGAACGCCCCTTTGACTAATTCAGAAGGCAGCTCGTGGGGGGAGACTTTGATTGTACTCCAACCCTCACCCATAGGACCATAACCCCTTCTCTTTATTAGTCTCATGTAATATTAGACACCGGGAGTCACGTGATTTTAGAAGCCACCCTTTAATTAACGAGACACCGTGTTTATGACTAAATTCTAATTTTACGATTACAGGGTGTCCTGTAAATTTAAAACGCACCCTTTTTTAAACATCGCTTACGACTAAAAATTAACGGATCCTATAAATAAAAGGGGTTTTGACGATCTTTGTGGCTTGTTAATTCCATAAAGTTTAACATGATAACTCGTAAAAGAAAGGTATTTTTCGTGAAAAGTTCCAAAATCTTGTCGAAAGATGCCAAATCTCCCTGAAAAGAGTATTTAATAGCCCAAAAAGGGTCAACATCTGTCTGAAAAGGGTATTTTCTAGTCAAATAGGGAAAAAATATGTTTGAAAAGAGTGTTTTCTTGTCGAAAAAGGATCAAAATGAGGCTGAAAAGGGTAAAACTCGTCTGAAAAGTGTCTCTTCTTGCCCAAAAAAAAGGGTCAAAATCTGGCTGAAAAGGGTCTTTTCTTGTCACAATAGGTCAAAATGTGGATGAAAAGGGTCTTTTCATCTCGAAAAGGGTTAAACTCTACGAAAAGTGTCTTTCCTTGTCTAAAAGGGTCACAATCACGCTAAAAAGGGTCTTTTCTTGTCTAAAAAAAGGTTCAAAATGAGGCTGAAAAGGGTAAAACTCTGTCTGAAAAGGGTCAAAATCTGGCTAAAAATGGTCTTTTCTTGTAAAAAAAAAGGGGGTCAAAATCTGGGTGAAAAGGGTCTTTCTTATCAAAAAAAAAAAAAAAAGGTTCAAAATTAGCTGAAAAGGGTCGTTTCTTCTCGAAAAGGGTCAAAATCAGTCTGAAAAAGACCAAAAATCTGTCTAAAATGGGTCAAAATCTTGCTAAAAATCAACCAAAAAAGGTCTGTCTTACCAAAAAAGGTTCAAAATCAGGCTGAAATGGGTCTCTTCTTGTCAAAAATAGTTTAAAAAAGGGGGCTTTATTGTCTCTTTCGATTGCTGTCGTCCCAGAAATGCGTAAATTGGCCGTGGCTACATAAGGTCAATGCGTGTTGCGTAAAAAATCTTTTAAAATGCGTAAAATCACGCATAATGCGTACCATGTCGTCGCCCTAGTTAAATGTGATGTTAAACTAGCGCTCGAAGCGGTTTCTTCTGTAAACTTATTGTAAACACTAGACCAAATCTAGAATTTTTAATTTTTAAACTCATTCAGCCCTAATAAACGATTAACACTTGTTAATTGAAGATCGTGAATAGACCCCTAAAAGATCTAGCTAATTAGAATATAATTTTCCCTAATAAAGTACAACTGAAAAGCGTAATTAGGTCAATTTTATCTCCTTGAATATTTAGTTTTTATCTTGAGGTGTTTGTAAAGCGTAAAATTGAGTATTTTCCTTATGGAAAAAGGCGCTAATGGCATCGAGTGGGGAAGAGATACTTTGATCTGGGCCGGCAATCAAGGCTAATGGCTCTCGTACGTTCTTTGATGAGAGGAGTGTGACGGGGGAATCCATTACACGAAATGCTCGTGCGACATGTTAATCGTCTACCCCGTCACACAACCGATTACGCATGCATCAAAATGTTTGGATAAACTATAAGCGCTCTAAAAGCTTCCAATCCCCGTTACCAATTATCTCCTCTTTTTTCCACCTCACGGATCTCTGTTTTAGCATCGATTCCGATTGGGGGAATATAAGCGAATATGAAAATTTCATGAATTGGAGAAAAAATCCACGTTTTCCCGTTCAAACGTGTATGGGGAACAAATGCGACTTACAGGTGTCGAAAAGAAGGGATAACGCTCTTTTTCGGTTCACTAAACTTGTTAATTTACTCGTTTATTTCTTTTGAAATGTTACGGATGTTTAAAACATTTAATGTCTAAAGTTGCCTCAAACAATTAATACAAGAAAATAGGCCTGAGGCAACTACCAGTAGCTTTAGCGTAGTTTACGTAGGGCCTGAAATATAGCTGCGAGAAGTTTAAGAAAAAAAATTTTAATTTCTTTAGAAGCAATTAATTTCAAAAGCAATTAAACGGACACAGCCGGACCAGTAGTTCTCCCGTACGGCAAACAGTACAAATCGTAATCATTTGCGAACCACGAAGGATGGAGAGTTCGGACTTTCTTTAAAATGTTCCTTATTTTATTACCTTTAAAACGAGACTAATACCGACTGTCTAGGACTATCCGTTCACTCGTGAGAGCCATAAATGTATAGTAAAGTGAGCCATTTTATCAAAAACCGGCCCTAAAAAAGTTTTATTTTTGAACATCGATATCTCCTGAACGGCTTGACCGATTTTGGCTTTGGAAAGCTCATTAGACGCAGAATTTAATAATCTTTCTTTTACTACTTTGTGGTTGAGTCGCTAAAATGCGTTGTTTTTGCGCTAGAGATCAAAAACTGAAAAAAGTTCCAAATTTGGCCGGTTTTTTTCAGAATGGCGGACGAAGCACAGAAGGGGGTCCTGCAAACTTCGATTTAGAATACCCTTATGGTCCTAAACAAGATGAAATCATAAAATGGTGCACCTTGTACAATTTGGGGCCCTTTTTTCATCTTATTTTCTTGGACTATAAGGGATCTTCTTAAAATAATTAAAGCTATGGCTATCTGACGATCAGACTATTTTCTAACCCATCCCACATGTCCCAATTGAGATACAAATCGCTCTTTTCAACGCCTCCCCATTCAGGTCCCGTTAATTTAAATTAATCTCAGAGAATTCAATACTTGAGAAGTCGCCTCACGTAAAAGTTGGCCCTTTTCTTTCCTTTTTTCGACGTGTAAGTAATCAAAGAAACATTTCAATTTCCCGCGGTCGGAATCTTCGTGGGGGAGCATAAAATAATCAAGTTTCCAAGATGGAACCGCCCCCGACAAAGATTCACAGAAATTAATCTAAGAAGCCATGAGAAATAATTACTTTTTAATTATTCAAACAAACGACAAGTTTTCATAACTTTGACGATTATACTCGTTAAGTTTAATTGAAAGAAAAAAGAAGAGGAAAATCGTTACTTTTAGGTCTTTTCGTTAAATTTGTATATAAAAAGGGGATGAACAGATATGAGCACTCAGGGATGTGTCGTTTTGTCGGATTATCGAGGTTTCAACCTGTCACTGGTGGTGGATCCGTTAAGACCCCCGTGAAAGACATATCAGTGCACGTCATATCTCATTTTAAAAGGGAGAAAAAGCCCTACAGGAAAACGCCCCCCGACGCTCTCAGCTCCCTTTTAGAATATTAGAGATCTCGGGAATTTTTGACGTTAATTTGACACCGGAACGGACATACGTCGGAGCGAAATTAAAGAAAAAGCCGATTTTTTTCCCGGAGGCGAAACTCAATAAGAGGGTGTGTTTGTTAACAGATTGTTGTCGGATTACAGCTTATCTCAGTGATTAGAATGCTTCCAATTGGCACATAGAAACAAGTTTTCCCTTTTAAGTTTTGTCCAAGGGTGCTGAAAATGAAAATTCTGTCAAATGACACACTGAAAAGGGTCTTACTTGTCAAAAATAGATCAAAATAACTACAAAAAAGCTTAATTCCCAATAAAAGAGTAGAAATCCATCCAATAATGCCGTTTTTATTCAACAAAAGGACGCAAATTGACAAAATGACGCAAGACAAGCAAATTGTAAAAATTGATCCAAAATCCATTTTGTCAATAGAAGGATCGAAATCAAGCTAAAATATGGTCCTTCTGGTAAACAGTATATAATGCCAAGGAAATGGTAGAAATCAATCGAAAAAAGCCCTTTTTTATCAATAAAATGATCATAATCTAGCTTAAAAAAGGTCATTCTTATTGAAAAAGGATCAAAATCTAACTAAACACAGAATCTTTATTGATTAGGAAATAGTAGAAATCAATTTTTAAAAAACCTTTTACAAGAGTATGTATCAAAATCAGGCTAAAAAAGGTCTATCTTATCAAAAAAGGATCAAAGTCTACCTAAACAGAGTATTTATTGCAAGGAAATCGAAGAAATCAATCCAAAAGGCCCATTTTGTCAATAAAAGGATCAAAATGTAGCTAACAGTCGTCTTTCTTATTGAAAAAGGATCAAAATCTAACCAAGCAGAATCTTTATAGATAAGGAAAAAGTCCAAATCAATCAATCCAAAAAGGCCCTTTTTGTCAATAAAATGATTAAAATCTAGCTAAAAAAGGTCTTACTTATTGAAAAAGGATCAAAATCCAACCAAACGAAGACCTTATTGCCAAGGAAATGGTAGAAATCAATCCAAAAACGCCCTTTTTATCAATAAAATGATCAAAATCTAGGTAAAAAAGGTCTTTCATATCGAAAAAGGATCAAAATCTAACGGAGCAGAATCTTTATTGATAAGGAAACAGAAGAAATCAATTTAAAAATCCTTTTAGCGGATTTTCAATAAAATGATCAAGATCTACATACCTAAAAAAGGTCTTTCTTATTAAAAAAGGATCACAATCCATCTAAAAAAGTCTTTATTGTCAAGGAAATGGTAGAAATCAATCCAAAAAGGCCCTTATTGTCAATAAAATGATCAAAATCTAGCTTTAAAAAGGTCTTTCTTATTGAAAAAGGATCAAAATCCAACTAAACGAAGTCTTTTTCGCTAAGGTCTTTCCTATTGAAATACCTAAAAGGACCAAAACGTAACTAGTCAGAATCTTTATTAATCACTAATCAGGATTAGTGGAAAAGTTCCTTTTTGTCGAATTCTTACTATATACGTAGCGGTTTTCTTTTCTGTCGACAGAATGACTTTTTGCTAAGGACTATTAGGTCCTATCTTTTAATCAGCAATGGCGCAAAGTCTAACTACAATTATATTACAAATATTTTTGTTTGGAGGTCGATTGTTCTATAGACCACCTTTTTGTCAAGGAATGATCTCAAATCGAGCTACTAAGTTCCTCGTTTGTCGACCCAGCAGAGTCGAATTCTTACTATATACGTAGCGGTTGTTTTATGCAAGAATGACTTTTTGGGGATAAGGAAATTATTATTATTTTTTAATTCATGCAATTTTTGGCGCAATGCAAAAATTACAAATATTTTTTTGGATGGTCAGATTGTTCTATAGACTTCAAGGAATATTCTCAAAATTGATTCACAAGAACATCGTTTCCGTAGCGAGAAGTTGGCAAAGTTGAAACTTGTTTCAAAATTCAAACTGTTCCCGATGTATGAGAAGTCTAAAGGAGGCGAATTCGTGACAGAAATTACGAAAAGTCTCATATCACGAAGAACAAGAAACGTCGGATAATTCGATTGACTCTTCCCAGAACTCGCTCTAATTAGAGGGCCTTTCTTAAAGGTTTAGTATTCCGAGGGAAGATGAACCCAATAAGGGAGTGTTGATTATTGAAAAACACACTTTAATCCCGACATTACAATGATTGATACCAACCATTCCATCAACCTTTGACAACTCTGATCCGATTTAAAACTTTCCTTCTCTTCTGACTTGAAACTTCAATGTCAATGTCCAGACGTCCTTGACCAGGCAAGATTCTATATAAAGTCTCCTTTCCATGTACGATTCGTTTCCTGGTAATATATCTCCGGTTACTTTATTATTCTCTTTCTCGGCGGCATCCATTAGGTTCATTACTTATGCATCTGATAGTATCTTCACCACTAATGCATTTGAAAGTGCAAAACTTTAGGTTCAAATAAAGTTTTATAAAAAGTGAAAAATTTGACCTCATTTTAAGGTACATAACACCTATTCTCTTCCCTTTTGTTTACTCTCCATAAAATTCGAGCTATATTTCTTTCGGTCCATTTGTTCTTCGGGAATGGTATCCAGCTCTACAAAATTGAGTTTGTAACCTCAAAAAACGAAACGAAAAGGCAATTAGCTGGTATAAAGTTGTTTTCTTTATCTTTTTTTTTATATCTGGACTGATTCAAGTCGGGCGTTTTTGGGGAGGGTGTCGCTATCTAAGCGTGTCAGAGTGAGAAGCAATTAAGCTTTTTTTGCTCTCTCACTCGCCCTGTGGCAATGTGAGATTATCAGTTGATTTAACCCCTTTCTCGACGGTGTCCTATCTCTCTTTTATCCCCCTCGACCCTTAGTTTGAATGAAATCCGAAACAATGAGAAGGCATTGTATTGTATTACATAAGTAAAAGGGATTTCTGAGTGTCGATTCTTCAAATTTTAGGCTTAAGTTTGACTTAATGGAGTTGACCGAGTGATTAGCGTAAGTGGAGAAACGAAACGGTTCGAGGGAATGAAGCGATTACTGGTACAAATGTCCATTAGTGCCCTGTTCGTAGGACTTAAAGGGGAGGTCTGAGCCTCGGCGGTTTTCCACTGACAAAACCCCTCCCGCTCGAAATTTAAGTGAAAGGGGATCGACCGAAGGATAATCGGATGAAACGACAATGTCACCTAATCGCGACGTACGAGCCCCAACGATTCATCCCCTCTATGTCGGATACATTTCAACTGGAGGGGAATCGCCATGGATTATATGAACGCTAAAAAAAATTCAATTTTTAACCTAGGTATATCTTCTTGGGGGCGACCGGCGAACAGACTGGTCCCTAAGGCTCACAGCAAAACTTGTCTTTTAAGGTGTTGATATTGATGTCATTAGACAGAACATGAAATTTTTAAATATCGATTTTGCGATTTTTTAAAAAATTTGCTTTTTATAATCGATTCGTGCAGGCACTTTCATAGATTTAGGGTACATTGCTCATTTTTCCGCAAAAAAAAAAAAAAAAAAAAGTTGCTGAAATCTGGATACTGTAGTTGTACTTTGCTACAGCCTAAAGTAAAACGACCAATCATCTCAAGAAGGGTTGAAAATCGTCACGGGAGTGGCTCGTAAGATACAAAGGGAGGTCACTGTGAGTGAGTCGCCGATCAGGCCAAAATTGTTTTTGGTGATTCTACATCAAAAAGTAGTTGAGTGTCCGAGCGTTTCTTCCAATATGCCCCATTGTTATCGATGTTCAAAATCGACAAAAAGGCTATTGATTTCTATGTAAAATTGCACGAGGAAACCGATGGCATCAATTAAAAAATTCTAGGACCATTATTTTTCGAGTAACCGCTAAAAAACCACTTTTTGAACTAAGTAAACTACCCCAGGAAAAGTTTTCTCGTCAAAAACACCATTATACTGGTACTCAGCACCCCAAAAAACCTAAAGATATTAAATTTTATCAACTAATCACTGAGAGAAACAATTTTTTTATTTTTTAATCTTGATAAAATTTAATATCTAAACGTTTTTTGGGGTGTTGAGTAAGAATATAATGTTGTCTTTGACGAGAAAATTTTTTCTGGTGTACTTTACTTAGTTCCAAAGGCGGTTTTTCAGCGATAACTCGACAATTATTAGTCCTAGAATGTTTTAACTGACGCCATCGGATTCCTCGTGAAATTTTACATAGAATTCAATAGCCTGTTTGTCGATTTTGAAAAATTCTTATTTTGAATTCAAGAGCCCCAAATGAAGAAACGCTCTACTATTTTTCGATGTAAAATCACAAAAAAAAAATTTTGGCGACCCACTCGCCCCCCTTGTTAGAGCTAGTTGTACTTTGCCTAAAGTGAAAAACCAATCATCTCAAGGACTAGAAATTGTTGAAAATCGTCACGGGAGTGTCTCGTAAGATGCGAAATATTCCACGTGAAAATGTTTCAAATCACCCCTCCGGGTTTTATAATTTGGTTGAGTAGTTACTAATTAATATTGTATTATTAATTATTATGAATTATAAAAATTAAAAAGGCTTTCTTTTTTTTCTATTTTAATAATTCAGGTCAACTGTTAAAACAGCATTGAAATTATTGCTAGCTTAGTAATGGGGAAAAACGTTTTCTACTCGTTATAAAATAAAAAAAGGCACAGTTCGCACGTATTTTCGTTTTAAGAGTTTTACCAAATGGAATAAAGGGTGAAGAAAAAAAATAACGGGCGGGAAATGTAGAAAAATGTTTCCATCGAGCTTACGAGTGTCGTAAACAAGCTAAAGAAAACGCTGATGGCTATAAAAAGGGCTCTCTTCTGTCTTTGAATAATGCTCCGTTTGTCCTAAGGGCATCGTCACAGAAAACTGCGCCACACGGGCCAACTTAGAGAATTATAAACATTTTTACGTTGGAATATCGAAAACGTACGTTTAAAGTAAAAATTAGGAGGCACCCTTCCTAAATAGGAGGCCGCAAACTGAACCTTTTATCCCCGATGTTAATTTCCTCTCATTTCTCGCAAGACGGACTCGCTCTCGGTCCGTTTAATTGCTCGTAAAGTCTTGAACATTGTCCTCCCCTCCCTACTTCTTTATGAGCCACGAACTCAATAAAGTTTTTGATTACTTTGCCCCAGACAATGCCCTTTTCCTCTTTAACCCTTCCTTCGACTTATCCTTCATTAAAAAACTTTCATTCTTTCCCGATTTTCAAATGTCAAATTTAATTTTTATTCTCACTGAAATAATAATCTGGGGGGATTAATGCGTCCAATAATCATAAATCTACGTCGGATGTTTATCTCTAGATTAAACCGTGATGGTTTTCAATGCTGGAAAATCCAGAGGAAGTGTCCGGCCAGTGCGAGCACAGATAATGACAGATAGGATGGAACCCGAAATGAAATTTCTCCATTTTTGTCATGGTAACGTGGTAGTTTTCGACCTAGCGACTCCGATACACTTTTTCTTGGATGATGCAAGGAATTTTTTTTTTATTTGACGTCCGGTAGGCTAGCCCTCCTAAGCCATAGGCACGGTCAGGCACGGTCAAACTTTTTTTACGAATCTTTGAAGCGTTTGACCAAATCGTACCTCACTGCCGCTTCTATTCATCTACTTCTATTCATCTATTCATCTTCTATGCCGATTCTACTCATTGCCTCAATCCCCTGAGTTGGGCGCCGCGTTTAAAACATGAATCCCACAACGGTTTTCCTTGTTCATGTTCCGATAAAACAATGAATCCGCTTCCGAGAATTTCCAGGTGTCCCTGACGCCATTTAATATCTTTCCTCTCTCCCCCATTCTTTTCATTTCCGGTGTAAACAATCTGCTTGGGGTAGCATGACGCCTCAGGGCTTTCTGCTCTGAAAAGGGCGACAATGAGAAATGGACTTTAGGATCTCCTGTATTAATGACCGTGTTAATATTTAAGAGAGCATGTGTGGTTTTTTAACAAATACAGGGCGATTTCATTAACGGATGAATTAAAATTCATGTTTAATTTCTTTCATAGAGGGGTAACGAGTCCCTTTTAGAGTGTAAGTCGTTATCCGTCGAATTGGTTTACCGCAACCGAGGCTGAATGCCAACTAGAATCCCCTCCGGATTTAACACCGCCAATTGAATAATCATTCGGAGGATGATATGTGGTTATTGGTCAAAAGGGGATGTCTAAATTTTTGTTCGGATTACACAAATCGTGAATGAACAAGAACTACATTCCATTATCCTTTTGTGTTCGCGGGAGCGAAAACAACTGATCAATTACAGGACAATAACTCAGAGAAAACAATAGTGTTTGGCTCGAAAAGAGTGTCCTGGACAATTATACTCCGTCCATAGGGGTCGTATATCGGAAATACTATTTCGTATACAAATCCGTGATATATCGACTTGTTTTCCCTACCGGGCATTTGCAATTTTGGCACCGCAGAACCGGAAAAAAGGCGTAAACTTAACAATTTTTTTCTTTATTTACTAAAGCCTCATATGAGTCACGAAGGGTTGATCGATTCCAGGTGTCACTCTCAGTAATTAATTAATCAAGTTTCCCCTGTTTATTATTTCACGGTTGTTTCCTCAGCTTGACAGTGAGAAATGCGTTCGATCCTTATTTCTCAGCGAAACCTTCGACAAGCCCTATTTCCAAATTAGGGTTGATTTTTTGGAAAAAAAGGAAAAGAAAAGTAATCTTGAGGAATAAAGATTATTTACTGAAACGAGGTGAAATGGCACTGAAAGGGTCGAGTGGGACAGAATAACCTGAACACTTTAATAGGAATGAGAATTCGCTAACAATGGAGGAAAAAGAGAGAGACGTAAAAAAAGGAAAGGGGTGGAGGATTTCAAATGAATTAAAAGCCCTAGCCCGCTCACACTCCATTTGTTAAATCGTCTTTTCACTTCTACGAAGCGCGACCTCAATTAAAATTCTATAAAAGCCAAGCGTGGCAATGACGCTTCGACAATGGCTTTATCCGTTTTTCATTCTCAACCCTCGAAAACTGCCCTCCCAAGAAATAAAAATTCATTTTGTTTCATGCTCGCCATTCGGTAAACACGCCAGGTTGATCATTGATTTCCGACGAATTTTTAACGGGATGAGACTGACTCATCTTTTAGGATCGTCAAACAAAACCGGTTATAAACGGTTAAAGTGAAATAATTTGAAATTAAATTTTTTCTATCTCTCTCTCCCTCTTCCGTATTTCAATATCCGATTAGAGATCATTCCTATCTCCGTTCCAGAAACGGATGCTAAACGAGAGATTAGGGTGGAGAAGGTCAAGAAAAGGAAATTTAATTGAATAATGGAATAACTTTCTAGATATTTGAGGTCTTCCCATTCCTTATCGATTCCGTATCCGTTACTGAAAATATTAACTTAAAGTCGCTCTTTTGTCGTTAAGGAACAAACTCTAAGGGCCCCTAGTGTCCAAAGATGATAAAGAAAAATCAAGCTAAAGGACCCTTTTGGCCCAAGAAATAGTATCTAGTTAAAAGGGCCCTTAAGTGTCCAAAAAAGGATCAAAATCTATAAGCTAATAAGGGTACTTTTCGTTGCAAAGGAACAAAAATGAGCTAAAAGGGCTCTATAAGTGTCCAAAACGGATCAAAAACCAAGCTAAAAAAGGGCCCTATTTGTCTTAAAAAAATTATCTAGTTAAATGGGCCCCTAGTGTCCAAAAATGATCAAAAATCAATCTCAAAGAGGGCCCTATTAACTTCTGTTTGAAAACGGCCCACCTTGTCCTTTTTTTTTTTTTCTTTTAGCGGATTTCCGTAGGAAAGTAGGCTATTGAGGTGGTCGTCACGGAGGCTCCCAGGGCCAGAGGCTTATATATCGTGATCAGGAAGCTCTGGGATCACAAAAATATAGGATGTTTCCTTTCATGTTTATTTATATATATATCCGCTGATTTCTAGAGGAATTTAACCTATTGTGGTCGTGCGATGGAGGCTCCGAGCTCAGAGACCCATTTCATTATTTTACTGTGGCGATAACAGGGCATCAAAGATAGGCTCAGAGAAGGCCTTTCCGGAGGAAATCCGCTGCTTCTCGAGGCTCCTCGAGGCTATAAGATAGTGTGTACCTACTTATTATATTTTCAGTTTCATAAAAAAAAGTTAAAAAAGGGGGGCCCCACGAAGAGAATTGGAACCAGGGCCCCCGGTGACCTAGCGACTCCACTGGGAACTTCAGGAAATTCAGGAGTTGTGTCACCTGATACCTAGTGGCGATGAGCAAAACTTGGAAAGTAGGTATCAAAGATCAATGAACTCAAAGAAACAGTAAAATGTTGCGTTTCGTAAATTAAAAAAAATTAGGAATCAAATTAATTATTTATATAATGGAAATTTATATACAATATTAATTTACAGTAATAATTTTTAAAACGGTATCATAACATTGGAGTTTTAAAGGGTGAACTGCTACCTATTGACCCCCACGGGAGAATCTCCAGTTCAAGCATTCACCACTAGATCCCTCGTGCACCCTAAACGTTCATCCCTTTCAAAAAATCCGTTAGGCGCGTAAAAAATAAGCTCCAAGGGGCTCATCGAAGGGGGTTACTCATGTCACCCCTGCACTTCAATTTTATGCTGCTTTCCCTGACGGAATTTCCTTTAAAAAATCTATTTATTTCTTTTTAATTTACATATTTATTGTCTACAATTATTATTATTTTATTTTCCGAAATATAGCTAAAATTAAAAACTTCCCCTAGGCCCTTAGTGTCCAAAAAATATCAAAATTCAAGCTAAAAGGGCACCTAGTGTCTAAAAAAGATTATAAAACAAGTTAAAAAGGGCCCTTTTCGTCACAAAGAACCATAACCTAGTTAAAAGGGCCCCTAATGTCCAAAAATGATCAAAAATTTGGCCAAATAAAGGTCCCTATTTGTCGTAAAAAATATTATCTAGTTAAATGGGCCCATAGTGCTCAAAAATGATCAAAAATCAAGCTAAAAAGGGACCTATTAACTTCTTGGTTAAAAACTGCAAATCTTGTCCAAAAAAGGATCAAAATTGGGATGATCGGCCCTGCACTATCCCGTCGGAGCAGCCATTAGGGTTTTTTTTTCTTTCTTTTATTTTTTACGAAATTCTCTAAAATCTGTCGAAGATAGTGTGTAAATATTACATTTTCATTCAAACAAAAGTACGAAGAGAACTGGAAACATTTTTCAATACCAAATTAGTCCAAAAACAATATCGAATTCTTGTTTCTTTCCATTATTTTTAGGTCTAAAAAGGTGTCGAGAGTTTTTTTAGATTCGCGTGACTTTTAACACGACCTTCCATTTCAGCCGATAGCGGAAGTTAGAGTAAGGGGGGGTGGGTTCAGGTGACGTTCGCTTTATCACTTCTGTTTCACTTCTTTTCATCCGGAGCGACGTCTCTGCGACTTTTTGAGTCACGACAGATTTACCTTTTTTTGGGTCACGTACAACTTGTTGAATATTCCAAAAGAGCCTCAACGATATTTTGTTCAATCGGCTATACTCGTTGGATAACCAAACTTGATGTTTTTCTTTTAAACCTCATCCTCGATGTAAAAGTATAAAAATCAATTTTTCGAATATTTTCTTTGGAAGTCGAATGGATTTATTTTAATGAATTTGCATATAGTTGTGATCAGGATGCTCTAGGATCATCAAAAACACGTTCATTCCATTTCTATGCAGGGTCTCAATTAGAAAGAATCAACAGATTAAAAGGAAGACAACCGGCCTAAAATCGTTTGCATTTCTGATCCTTTTAAAATTTACTTATTGGACATTTTAAAAACCATTCAAATTTAAACTGAATTGTAACTTCAGCATTTTCCAGTATCGTGCGTCATCATGAAATTTCCACGTGAGTGCACAAACTCATTATTAATCCTGTCCAGTCGAATTACACATTTATAAAGATTTTTAACACCAAAATTGATAAAGCTTTTAGGTATTTTAAATAAAATGGTCTCTTGATATATTTAAAAAAAAAAAATCATTTTATTTCAATCGAAGCGTTTGTAGCAAAAACTATATATAGTTTTAATTAATTCAGCTACGTTTAAATTTGCATTTAAATATGAAATCGAGTTTTTCATTTACTCTTTAGGTTATTTAGTATTTTAAATTAAATTTTTCAAACGTTATGCAAGTTAAAAAAAAGCCTAATGGACCAACCTCAATAGCCTGCTTTCCTCCGGAAATCCGCTTAAAATGGTTGGAATTTTTTTAGGGAGTTTTTAGGGTAGTAGGGATTAAAAGTTTGAATTCGTAAAGACCTTGAACAGCGAAAAATTCAACTTTTTATACAATAAAACTTCATTGTTGATTTATTGTTTAAAGAGAAAAGGACATTGTTTAAAAAAAGAAAGGAAGGATAGAATAATTGCCTTGTAAAAATGTTTGACTTTGTTTTACCGGGTAGGAAAAGAGGGGGGTTCGCCTCTTCCGTTTGATTTTTCCGCTCCCTTTGTTTTAATTAAGGAGGGAAAAGGGTTCGAGTTATTAATTAGGATAATAGAACTTTTATTTATTTTATGTCCAAAATATGATTGGACATGATCATTATTGGGCAAAGAACTAAGCAAATTAAACAGAAAAACTTCTGTAAAAAAATTTAAAAAAAACTTGAGAGAAAGTTCACTTTTTGGGGTTCCACCTCCATAACTATCAGACCTGACCTATTTTTTAGACACTAAGCTTGAATTTTGATCCCTTTTGGACACTAGGGGCCCTTTTAGCTGATTTTGATCCTTTGGACACTAGGACCTTTTTAGCTTAATTTTGATCCTTTTTGGACACTAGGGGCCGTTAGCTTGAATACTTTTTTTAACACAGCCTCTTACCTTGATCTTTTTTGACAAAGGGGTCCTTTTTACTGATTATGATTTCTTTGTGAAGAAAAGGGCCCTTTTAGCTTGAATTTTGATCTTTTTTGGACACTAGGGGCCCTTTTAACTAGCTTATTTTTCTTTTTTGACGAAAAGGGACCTTTTTAGCTTGATTTATGATCCTTTTGGACACTAGGAACACTTTTAGCTTGAATTGTGATCCTTTTTGGACACTAGGGGCCCTCGTAGCTTGAATTTTGATCCTTTTTTAACACTATGGGCAATTCTTAGCCAGGTTTTTGATCTTTTTTGGACACAAGGGGCCCTTTTAACTAGATTATGATTCTTTGTGAAGAAAAGGGCCCTTTTGAGCTTGATTTATAACCTTTTTTTAGACACTAGGGGCCCTTTTAGCTGAAGTTTTTATCCTTTTTGGACACTAGAGGCCATTCTTAGCTAGGTGTTTGATCTTTTTTGGAAACAAGGGCCCTTTTAACTAGCTTATTTTTCTTTTTAGAAGAAAAGGGCCCTTTTTAGCTTGATTTATGATCCTTTTGTACATTAGGCTACAAAAAAAAGTCTTTTTTGCTTGATTTTTGACCTTTTTTGGGCACTAGGGGCCCTTTTAACCAGATTTTGTTCCTTTACTATGAAATGGACCCTTTTTAGCATGATTTTTAATCCTTTTTGAACACTAGGGTCCGTTTTTACCTCGATTTTTGGACATTAGGGACCCTTTTAGCTAGGTTTTTTTTTCCTATACGACCAAAAATGCTCTTTTGAGCTTGATTTTTGATCGTTTTTTTAACACGGTGGCCATTTATATCTAAATTTCTATCTTTTGCAACAAAATGGCCACTTATAGCTTGGTTTCTAAGCATTTAAAGACTTTTTGATATTCCCAAGAGTGGTGGATGGGCCGGGGATGTGATTATTTCCTGGGTAAATTTTACCAATCCTTGGGTGTTTGAAAAGTGAAATTTGTAATTAATATTCATTTTCTAACACGTAAAATAAGCATTTATTCCTACCCCATGAAAAGGATTTAAGATCCCCCTCGTTTCATTGCACCTTGTTAGGGCCAGGTTGTGCTTAATGGCCTGAAAAAACCGCATTAAACGTATTTAATTTTAAAAATTACTCATAATTCATGTTCATGTGAAAAACCTCTTATTTCGTTAAGGAAAATCTAAATGTTGTAAACATTTTTTTTAAGTTAAAAATTTTGTGTTTTTTAATCATGTTTAAAAATAGAGGCACAAAAGGATGTTGAGAGAGAAGGAAAATGGGATGGAGATAAATCTAAGGCGTGGTCGAATTTTTTATTAAATCGGGCAATTTGTTAAAAGGCTGAATGGGGGAGTTTGATCAAATCCTATAATTTTTCGTTCTCACCTCTGGAAAGGATTTCGAAAATAGAATTGAAAATCGGTTCGGAGAATTTTAATTAAACGGAAAAGGCGAAAAGCGACGTTTTTAAGGGTTGTTGAAGGAATTGAATTTGACCGAGATGGGCAGAAGGCCAAAGCGAGGAGGTTCCCAAGTGGGAGGAGGTTCGCGTAAGGGTAAAGAGTTATGTCATCCCCCTTAGGGTTTGGACCCAAAATGCTCGAACCTGGACAGGAAAAAGGTCTTAAAATTTAAACACGAGAACGACTAAAGGAATTGTAATTAATTTCAAGGGGAGGGACGCGTGTGTACACTACATAAAGATGTAATAGCAGGTAGAGGACTTGATAAGGGATAAAAATTATGGTTAAAATGCGAAAAATGTTACAAACTGTTACATGCTTATTTTTGATTTATTAGCACTTTTCCCGCATGTTCTTCAATTTTATTGATCTTTGAAGTTTTCGTGTAAATAGGGGCCTATCTATTGGGCAAGACGTTAATGAACTCTGGGAGCTTTGAAGGCTTAAAGAAGCTTTGTTTAATTCTGAAAACAAAAGTTATTATACACACACCTGACGGGTACTCACATATGCGTGAGTGACGAAGGGGGTGTGAGGGTTCGCTGATTGTTTCGCCCCTCTTGAAAAACGGAATTTTAACGAGAACTGAATATTTCGACCTACTTATTTTGACTTTTGTCAAAAAGGATTAGGAAGGTTCTTGGAGACAAAACATTACTGGGAGCTCGTAAGTCCTGAGTTCGGCTATGGATGGGTTTAAGCCTCTTTCGAGTCCTTCGACCAACTGGACCGATTCCCAAGCGCTTAGCCCTCAACTCGGCTTTCTGAAGGCAAACACAAGAGTTGTCGAGGATTATCGCTCTCTTAACACTTTCTCGTTTCCATATTGATACAATTATGATGCAAAAAAAAAAAAAAATGAAATAAAATAAAATAAAATCCTAAAGTGAATAAACTGTATACATTAGTGGGGGAGGTGATTTCATTGGGGTGGAAAAGGGGTAGAAAAGGGGTGGATAAGGAGATAAAAAAAGAAAAGGGGTAGAAAAGGGCTGAAAAAGGGGGTAGAAAAGGGGTGGAAAGGGGGTGGAAAAGGGATGGAAATGGGGTGGAAAAGGGGCAGAAATGGGGGGAAAGGGGGTAAAAAAGGGGTGGAAGTGGGGTAGAAAAGAGGTGGAAAGGGGGTAGAAAAGTGGTGGAAATGGGCTGAAAAAGGGGGTAGAAAAGGGGTGGAAAGGGGGTGGAAAAGGGGTAGAAATGGGGTGGAAAAGGGGTGGAAATGGGGTGGAAAAAAGGTAAAAATAGGGTGGAAAAGGGGAAGAAATGGGGGGAAAGGGGTGAAAAAGGGGTAGAAGTGGGGTAGAAAAGGGGTGGAAAAGGGGTAGAAAAGTGGTGGAAATGGGCTGAAAAAGGGGGTAGAAAAGGGGTGGAAAGGGGGGTGGAAAAGGGGTAGAAATGGGGTGGAAAAGGGGTAGAAATGGGGTGGAAAAGGGGTAGAAAAGTGGTGGAAATGGGCTGAAAAAGGGGGTAGAAAAGGGGGGTGGAAAAGGGGTAGAAATGGGGTGGAAAAGGGGTGGAAATGGGGTGGAAAAGGGGTGGAAAAAAGGTAAAAATAGGGTGGAAAAGGGGAAGAAATGGGGGGAAAGGGGTGAAAAGGGGTGGAAGTGGGGTAGAAAAGGGGTGGAAAAGGGGTGGAAAAGAGCTGAAAAAGGGGGTAGAAAAGGGGTGGAAAAGGGGTAGAAAAGGGGTAGAAAAGGGGTGGGAAAGGGGTAGGAAAGGGGTTGGAAAAGGGGTGGAAACAGTCTGTGGAGGTGGTGGGAAGGTGCAGTTGGTGGGGGAGGTGGAAGTTGTGGAGGAGTTCGAGGAGGTGTAAGGTTCGGCCGTTGGGGGAACGTGAAGGAATGTCGAGGAAGTGATGAGCGAGTAGGGAAAGGTAGAGGGGCATGCGAGTTTTCCAGGTTGCTTGAAGTGACGTGAAGGGACAAAGGACTGGTGTCGTATTATAGGGAACCAATCTGGTGATTGTAGAGCGGTCTGTAGAGATTTGAATTTTTTTGAAAATGTTCTAATCATGGTTTTTCCCTCCATTCCCCATTTTTAAGGAAGAAATTCGTTGCTTCCCTAGGCATTTTTTAAAAACTACAGATTAAAACGTCGAAAAATAGGGATAAAAAACTTCCCCTAGGAAATGAGGGAAAATCATTTCTTATTGTTCAGTTGAAACTTTTAAACCTCCGATATTACAATTTTTTGTCCGTCTAGTCTAGAGTCTAAGCCGAGTTTGTTTTCAAGCTTTATACCAACTAGATATGCTATTAATGGGAAAACTGGTCCAAACTTTAAGCTCGTTATAATTTGAAGTTAAAGGGCACGTGAGAAGTGAGTGTATCGTGTGCGATGGGTAATTACGTTGCGTCAATCACCGCTTTCTGAATAGTTTTAAGGGGGGAAAACCGAAAAAAACTGTCAATTCACATTTTTGACCTAATTTTCAAATGAATTTTTACATGAAGGAAATCGAAGGAAAATTTTGAAGTTACATCATGTGGCCATTGACTTCATGATTGCCAGGTTGCGTTTTCCCTAATATTCTTAAGGCAATCGCTTTGATTAAACTAAAGATTTTCTTGGGCCTAATTTCGAATGTTTTAGTCTATTTGATGGAAAGTTGGAAATGAAGGGATAAACTGCTTTTGGCTCAAAGAAGACGCCCGGAGAGAAATGTAAGCCTCGAGGGATCGGGGCACAAATCCAAAGGTGCCCCCTGGGGTGAACCTGAATAGAACCTACTCCACAACCCCTCCCCATTTATAGACCGACGACAAATTTACGTTTTCCCTTTTTTCGATTCTTTTCATTACCAATTCCGAAACTAACCTCAAAAGTGTTTAGTTCTGGAAATGACTTGAGAAGGTTATTAAGGGTGCCGAGATAAAATCACAATTTCCTGCTCTAGGAACGCTTTTTTGGTTGAACTCTTCCGCGTGTCGCATATTAAGCGTTTCACTTAGAAACAAACAAAAAAGGGTGTTTATCGGACCTAAGGAATCCATCGGAAAATCATTTTTTCAAAAAGTGACGACCTTATAAAATTGCAAACAAAAAAAAATTCAATATAATCCCGATATTAATACTTTTTTATTGGAATTATTCGGATGTTCCGCTTGATATAAATTCCTCTGAATGAGATGATGCCTCTTGAGAAATTCGGTTAGGAGATTTACAAAGATTAATATCTCAGAGTCTTAAGCTAATTGCTGGAAACTCCTGAATGCTGTTTTCAATTAATCTCTTCCACCTTGCGAGAGCACGCGTGGACTCTAAATGACTAAAATGAGTCTAAACTTTTGCTTGTTAAGACAAAAAATTAATAATTTTCATATTGAGGTTTCTGATGCTAACCATCATTGGAGAATAGGCAATCCCGCAATACCGATCTGTGTTGTCAAATGGTTGCCTTTTACCCCTTTTATTTCCAATATTTTTTTAAGGTTACATCGCAGGAAAATATGACGTGCACCCGTCTCTTTGATTACATTAGGTACACACAAATTACCCCTCAAACCGCCACTTAAGGGCACGAAACTTTGGATAAAGGATAAAAAAAAATGAAAATTTTGTTATTTTCTTTTTTTATCTTATCGGAATTTTCAACAATAAGTAAATCTGAAACTGCGATTAAAACGCTTTCAAACGGACTGAAATTAGGTCTGGAAAAAAAATCTCCCCACCCTTAAAACCACCACCATTGATATTCCAGCAGGATTGCCAGTTTGGAGGGTTTATCTTAACTTTTACATTTCTGCCAGACTACTCACCTGACCAAAAAAATTATCGAAGTAAACACCCCTTAGATTTTAGCAAGGAAACGATTGGCATCCATAAATTTTGTATCAAATATACAGGGTGCTCCAGAACGACCCTAACTTCCTTATTTCAAATACGAACCCTATTTTTTGATGAAAGAAATCGATTTTACGCTTTATTTAGAGTAACTTTTACTTATAACACTTTTTCAGTAGGACCAAACGTTCCGGAGTTAGAAATTGCAGGTCCATGTTAAGTGGCGCTTAACGCCAGTACCTTTGGTCCATTCAAAAATATATTGTAAGTAAAAGTTACTCAAAATCAAAAGCAAAATCGATTTTTATAGTCAAAACATAGAGTTCCTATTTAAAATAACAAAGTTAGGGTACTTCCGGAGCACCCTGTTTGTTGGATGCAAAAGTTAATGATGCCAATCGATTTTTTTCTTAAAATTAAAGGTTGTTTACTTGCATACTTTTTTTAGCCAGGTCAAAAATAAGGCAGATAATCGGCTAGTCAATGTTAAGTGATACAGGATTCGTAACTCCGGAACGTTTGGTCCTATCAAAAAAACGTTTTAAGTAAAAGTTACTGGAAATTAAGCGTAAAATCGATTTCCATCATTAAAACATAGTAATCGTATTTAAAATAACGAATTTAGGGTCGTCCTGGAGCACCCTGTACTCCGCATCCAAATGTTATTGATTCCAATCGATTTCTCTCTTAAAATTAAAAGAGGTTTACTTCGATACTTTTTTTAGCCAGGTCAAAAATAAGGCAGATAATCGTCTGGTCCACTGCATGCAGTAAAGACCAAATTGGCAACACTGGACAATGCAAACTGTAAAGTCACCCAATTTGGCAACACTGCTTCTCAGCGAGAGGGTTGGGGAACTTTGAAAGTTTTTTTTAATTAGGTCAGGACGACAACTTCTTTTGATTGAAATTTAGTTAAATTCAGCGAGAAATTAAATGAATAAATTTAAAAAATGATCAGAATGGAGGCGTTGAGTAATACCGGTCCGTTTTTATGCGTTCTGAAACCATTCCAGCGTCTCTATCGGTTTTAATTAGGTTCAAGGGAAATACTTTTCCCCAGGAGAGATCTTTGTGGGTAAATAACGAAATTAAATTTTGCCTCCAAGACTAATTGCTTGTGGTCTTGTTTGATGAAATTTTAATTCAGAATCCCTCAACCACCGGTAGTTTTCAACGATATCGACCAATGAAAGAAAAAAATGTTTTGTCCTAAAGAAAAGGTCCAATTTTCTTTGATTATCGTTGAGGGCCAATTAATTTCTAAGAAGATTTTTCGGTTGTAAATCATGTTCTATATTGACCGCAATGACCACAAGACGTAGTAAATCAAGTGGGAATATGTGTCTGACAAATTAATTTAATTAATATTATTTTGGAATTTGTTTACATAAAAAAGAGATTCGATACTCGTGGATTTAGAAGGGTTGAAAAGTCAAACGTGAACATGCTCGATAATGGACGTGATGTGATGGATGCTGACGGATGGGTCCTCCCTAAAGAGCCGTCGTTGGCGTTTAGTTACACCCGCAGTTCGTTGTCTTATTTTCTTTTTCCATTCCCGCCCTCCATTTATTTTGATCCGAACACGTGCGGACAGGAGAGAAACCAGGAATTCGACACGGCTATCATATCCGTGTGAATGTCAATGTCCGCCGGATTTATAGGCGAGGAGGAAGCATGCAATTAATGACCCATCCTGCCAAGTTCAATGTACAAAATACGACTCAGACTACAATGCATATGACTCATATCTCAATCCACCATTCAACCCTTTGTTACTATTCGCTGACTTATAAATTCTCGGCCGATTGTAAACTCCGCAAAGGTCTCTCAAAAACGGTAGGGGACTTGGATTATAACACTATATAAGCATGTAATCTCCGCAATTTTTTAATATCGTTCGATATGTAAGCTCCGCAACTTTTTGTAGGTAATCTCCGCTATGTCAAGAAACATTATAAAATAGTCTAATTTTACGATAGAACTGTTCGATCTTCCCGTATCCATACACGTAAAACGAGTAGATCTTCCCGTACCCGTACTCTTAAAACAGGTAGATCTTCCCGTATCCGTACTCGTAAAACGAGTAGATCTTCCCGTATCCGTACTTGTAAAATAGGTAGATCTTCCCATTTCTGTACTTTTAAAACAGGTAGATCTTCCCGTATACGTACTCGTAAAACGAGTAGATCTTCCCGTATCTATGTAAAACAGGTAGATCTTCCCGTATCCGTACTAGTAAAACGAGTAGATCGTCCCGTATCCGTACTTGTAAAACATGTACATCTTCCCGTATCCGTACTCGTAAAACGAGTAGATCTTCCCGTATCTGTACTCCCTAAAGCAGTTTACTGCCGCCCAGATTCTCGTATACTCCAGAGACCAATATAAGCAATTCAAATTATAAAAATTATTTTTCGTCGTAACCGTCTCTTATTTCCCCCCTTTTTTCCTACAAATTGTAGCTCCCCGCGTATTAAAGTAGAGTTAACAATTTATGGTCGTAAGGGCCGCAAACCACATCACGCCATCCACACCCTCATTTCATTCAATTAAACGCTTATAAAAAAAAATATAGAAGACCTGCAGTAAAGGACTTTAACCTGCAACCTTATTGCGCTAATGTCCCATTTTTTACTTTCTTTTTTAATCAATATTCTTTTATTTAATAACATTAAGTATTTACCTTTTCCCCCTTTTTTTTCTGTTTTTACATTATGTTTATGTAGGAGGAAGGTTATGGATGGCTCCGCAAACCAAACAACCGTAATGCAGCGTTTTATGTAAATATGAGATGCGAAACCCTAAAATTTGTTATTCCACCAGGGAAAATCATAAATGTCTGATTTTTAACTTGGAAAAAATGTCAAAATTTGTTTAAGCCAATTAAGGACAAGATTAAGAGTCTGGGAACAACGTCCACGTCAACCTTTAACATAAAAGTTTAATTGAAGGGGGAGGGCGAGTTAAAAATTAAAAGAGTATTAAGAACGAACTTTATAAAGGTTTAGTTTATAGTAAACTAAGGGGTGAAAAATATTTGCTGGAATTGTAGGGGGGTTGAAATAGGACTAAAGGCGTGTTAAGTACAACATCTTTGCTTTAAAGAGTAAAATATCAAAGAGCCTCTAAACAAGACCTTGTTAATTATCAGGAATCTTTTTCAATTAGCACCATTTATCACAGGTGAACGTCCTGAACTGTTAAAAAGTAAACAGAGTTGGGTTTCGATGGCCATTTCAATATGAGAAGTTTCTGGTTGCTCGTCCTCATTGTTTGTTTTATTCCTTCAAAAGACGCAGAAAAAAGTTTGAAGAGGGTCAGGCGATATATTACGTTTCCAGAAGGGAGTGCGTTTTCCGTAAGTTTAATTAAAATGTATTTTTCGTGTTTTTAATGATAAATATTTGTACAATAATTTCAACGTTGATTGCATTGTTAGGTTGGGTCTTAATCCATTGAATCAACCCATGTAAACAGGGCGATATCAAACACAATCACGAGTATGGATCGGAAACGTGGCAATATCACTCACAAAAGGGGAAAAGCGTCCAAATTATAAGTTTCACCCCCCGGGTAGAACTGACCGGACCCCTTAACTTTTGACGAGTCTCCGATATTAGCCTTATTTCTCTGATATCGAAGTTCCTCTTGATATTTTTCGCCATTTAAGGACCTTTAGAATCAAAAATTAATTTGGGTCGTACTTGTGTTATTGGGATTACTTTATATTCAACCTGCATAAAATAGAAGTCCCCTTGCGATATTGCATTGATTCTTTTTGTTCTTTTTAGTTCGCCTTCTGTATGACTATAAAAGCGATAACGCCCGACGACAAGGACATCTTTTCCGAAGCAGTTGCCGTCGCTACGTCTTACGACCTTCCGAACAATTCGATGACGTTGGGCGTCACTTATCCGAAAAATGCGATATTCGGGTTGGCAAGAAAGCAAAGAAGTTACGTTTATTCTAGAGCAGAAATCGTTCTTGATAAGTAAGTTCTTGATAGGACGAAAGGAAGCTGCTTAACATTATGGGTAGTTGGAGGAGGGTAGCCGGATGAGGTAGCCTCTTCCTCGGAGTAGGGTAGTTGGTGGGGGTATTTGAAGGGAGTTGGTAAAGGGGGTAATTGTGGAGGGTAGCCGTAGGGGAGGGTAGCCGGAGGAGGGTAGCCGGAGGAGGGTAGTTGGTGGGGTATTTGAAGGGGGTAGGTAGAGGGGGTAATTGTGGAGGGTAGCCGTAGGGGAGGGTAGCCGGAGGAGGGTAGTTGGTGGGGTATTTGAAGGGGGTAGGTAGAGGGGGTAATTGTGGAGGGTAGCCGTAGGGGAGGGTAGCCGGAGGAGGGTAGTTGGTGGGGGTATTTGAAGGGGTAGGGAGAGGGGGTAATTTTGGAGGGAAGCCGGAGGAGGGTATTTGGTGGGGGTATTTGAAGGGGGTGGGAAGGTAGAGGGGGTAATTGTGGAGCGTAGCCGTAGGGGAGGGTAGCCGTAGGGGAGGGTAGCCGTAGGGGAGGGTAGCCGTAGGGGAGGGTAGCCGTAGGGGAGGGTAGCCGGAGGAGGGTAGTTGGTGGGGGTATTTGAAGGGGGTAGGTAGAGGGGGTAATTGTGGAGGGTAACCGTAGGGGAGGGTAGCCGGAGGAGGGTAGTTGGTGGGGGTATTTGAAGGGGTAGGGAGAGGGGGTAATTGTGGAGGGTAGCCGTAGGAGGGTAGTTGGTGGGGGTATTTGAAGGGGGTAGGTAGAGGGGGTAATTGTGGAGGGTAGCCGTAGGGGAGGGTAGCCGTATGGGAGGGTAGCCGTATGGGAGGGTAGCCGTATGGGAGGGTAGCCGTATGGGAGGGTAGCCGGAGGAGGGTAGTTGGTGGGGGTATTTGAAGGGGGTAGGTAGAGGGGGTAATTGTGGGGGTATTTGAAGGGGGTGGGAAGGTAGAGGTGGTAATTGTGGAGGGTAGCCGTAGGTGAGGGTAGCCGAAGGGGAGGTTAGCCGTAGAAGAGGGTAGCCGGAGGAGGGTAGTTGGTGGGGGTATTTGAAGGGGGTAGGTAGAGGGGGTAATTGTGGAGGGTAGCCGTAGGGGAGGGTAGCCGGAGGAGGGTAGTTGGTGGGGGTATTTGAAGGGGGTAGGTAGAGGGGGTAATTGTGAGGGATAGTTCGGGGGGGTGTTGGAGAGGTCTGTTGTAGGGAGTAGCTAAAAGGGGCAGTTTAGGCGTATGAAGCCGAGAAGGTGAGGGATGGTATTCAGAGGAGACTTTTTAAGAAAGTTATTGTAGATGCTGCTCCAGAAAAGTACTTCTTTTAAATCCATGATAAAACCAACTCAAAGAACCAAAGGACAATTACGTAATTTTATTTTAATTTAACCATTATTTTGGGTAATTTAATTCTAGATAGCATATTTTAGAGAAAAAGTTCAAAGTTTTTCCTTGTTCGACATGAAGGTTCGCATGTAGTTCTATAAAAGGCAAAACGTTTTAGACACCTGTACAATTTCGAATTATATTCTAAACACTAGTATAACGAGGTCTATTAGAAGGGGGGCCCGTTGCGGCTGTACGTTCGCATTAACGGCCCTAGGGGAGGCGGCTAATGTACTCCCGGATAATATATCCGGCTCCTACACCGGGGAATACAAAGTGGTCGACGTTCTCTTGTCACTCAACCAAAAATATAAGAAAATTTACAATAATAAACCCACCCCTAAAGACAACTTGGAATTGGATAATTTGTAAATTGCCATAACGAAGAGAACCTGATCCTTGTTTCAGACTCGGCATGTCGGGAAAGGCCTGCGTTCTCCGGGCAATTTGTGAGGGAGCTCAACAACTCCAACCTAATGAAAACATGCTCGCAGAGATATTTAGAATAGTACTTAAGTAAGTGACAATTATACTAAAATCCTATACTTTATATTGAATTTGTAAATGAAATCTCAGGGGGGAAAAAGATGAAAGTGTCCAAAAAGTGATTTCGAGAAAAATTAAAAACAAAGTTTGATCCTTTTGTAATATCCTATTGGTAATGCCTAATGCCGTATCTTTTCATGCACATTTCGAACGATTCTCATCTTTTTTCCCCTTGTTGTTCTACCAGATAGTACTCCTTAGATCGCGCTAATATCTCAAAATTGAAAAAAAGTTACTTTCATCTTTTTCCCCCTGGCCCTTCAAATATTCAAAACGGTTTCATCAGTCAAGGAGATCATTTAAGGAAATAAACGTAGCTTCAGAAAAAAGAGGGAGGGGTCAGGACGTGAGTGGGGTCCACGATTATGAAACTTTTAGCCGTATCGAATCCTTCAAAGTTGTACAACTTTAATATTTCTTTTTTTTTAGGTTCCCTGAAAATTTTCCATCAGATGACGAACCTAAGGAGCAATGGGTCTACGCAAAAGCTTACAAATCAGGCATTCTTGATCAAAACTGTCCAGATCTTTATCCAGAATGTCCGATTTCTATTGTTGGATTAATAATGAACTTGAAACCAATAAAATGAAGTTTTGTGCTTGGTTTAAGATGATTTATTAAGAAAATTTTCAAGATCGCGGTTATAGCGATGGATTTAAAATAATGAAGTGCCGCCTTGTAAATCCTCGAAAAGAGACGAGCTTAAAGCTTTCTTCACCCCTTTCCACCGTCAAACCTTTCGTCTCAATTACGCCTTTGGTATAAAGAAGGTTGGCTTAAATTTTAAACCCCTTTTCCGTTGATAAATTCCCCTCCGTAAATTTATTGTCGAGATTTAAAACAAGACGGACTGAAAATTATAGTGGAATTATAACGGGGGAGGGTTTTTTTTGTTTGTCCGCCACGTGACATTCTTACCTCGAAGGGGCGAATCAAATCCCAATGGATGCGTTTGCCATAGTGATGGATGAGGGCTGCGAGACGGCATTGTTTTTAACGGCCTCAACCCCCTTTTCAACCGACTCGTGACTAATGGCAAAACGGCCTATTTAGACTTTATTATTATTACAAGAGGTTTTTTTTTAGAGAAAAATATATATACGCGAATATGCAGCTTCCCACAGGTACTCCCTTGAGATCGATCCCGTTATGCGGCGAGATAAATAATAATCAGCTCACGCAACCCGCCCCCTGGCACCGGCCGAAACTTATGATTTAAAGGCGCTGAGAGGGTGGCGGGGGAGAGAAAAAAGCCGATCCCTTATTTTACGAAACACCCTCTTCAAAATTTATAACCTATTTTAGAATTTGCCCTCTTGATTTGACGTAATGGGCTATTTTTACCTTTAAAAAGTTTATAAATTCTCTTTTGCATAAAATTATTTTTAATTTATTGTTTTTTCTCAGTTAATTTTAAAGGTCACAAAATGGAACGGAAAAAAATAATTTGAGCTTAATACAGTGCAAGTTTAGGACTCAAGGGGGAGAGTAGGAATAAACCCAGGTCAACCAAGATATGAAGATAAAATAGACAAAAATGGTCTAAAATTGGGTTAAATTTGGTATAAATGTGGATTTAAAAAAGGTCTGACCTGGTAGTTATGGAAGTGGGACCCTCAAAACGGGGCGGAATGCTGGCGCATTGCTAGCCATAACCTAAGGCTCTACACCGTATATGGTGAAGATCGGCGGTTTCCTACCAAAATTTCCATTTTTGATGGGGCAGAACGCTGGCGGCGTTCCCAGCCATACTAGCCTAAGGCCCTATCCTGTATATGGTGAACAAGATGGGTGGTTTTCTCCCAAAAAATTCATTTTTGGTGGGGCGGAATGCTGCCACGTTCTTAGACATCCTAAAACCTCGTATGACCATATCCTCCCTTTGTATGGTGAAGATTGGTGGTTTAATTGCTTAAATGTATTTATTTCCCTATCTCCCAACTCAGGGGATCGAGGCAATGAGTAGTACCTTTACTCTTTAGTGAGGTACGATTTGGTCAAATGCTTCAAATATTTGTATAAGACGTTTGACCACGTCTGACCGCGCCTATGGCTAAGGAAACGTAAAATCAAGGGGGAAAAAAATCCATTATTGTCGAGTAGCTCCCTAGAAATATTTAAAGTGGGCTTTTATATAGCAGACTCCTGGCATATCGGTTCTTTGGCGAAAATTAGCGGAAGTGCACATGTCGCTCACGAGGACTAACAATGGATTCTTATTCATTCGATCCCCCTTAGAGGTTCTATTATAAAAGGAGAACAAAGGCCATCAAAACCTCTTGCCCGTTTTGTTTTAACTAGCGATAGAAGCTGTAAAATATTTTCAAAGGAAAAATAAAAAAAGAAGGCGTTAATGACGAAAATGTCCATGCTTGCCAAACGAGTATTGATATTCTCAGCGTTCCTACAGCGTAGTGCCGTGTTATGATGCCATTAGACAAGTTTTACACGGCCTGCGCGGCAAGATCTAAAAACAAACTTAAATCCACGATAAAAATAACATAAAACTGACACGGAATTTTTTTTTAAATCAGTGCATTTTTAACGCAATTCTTTTCTTCTGAAATGCTCGCAAGAATGGGGACAAAGGGGATGAAGGAATGGACCATTGAAGTATTTCAGGAAACCCATCATGTGTGACCCAATTAACGGGGTCATTTTGACCCTATGACCCTTAAATGGAGGGTGACCACATGGTATGCATTATGAGTGATTTTACGCATTTTCAAAGATTTTTACGCAGCACGCATTGACCTTATGAGTACAGGCCTTTTTATGCATTTCTGGGACAACAACCCAAAGAGATATATTATGTATAAATGCTACATTTCAGTCTAATTTTGATCCTTTTAATAATAGTAATAAGAAGAAGAAAAGGCTATTTCTAGCCAGGTTTTGACCTTATTTCATAAGAAAAGGCCCTTTTCAGCTAGATTTGAACCCCTGTTGACAAGAAGAGACCCTATTTAGCCTAATTTTGAACCTTTTTTGATACAATAGAAGAAGATTTTGCTAGATTTTGACGTTTTTTGACAAGGTCATTTTTAGCCTCAAACTTTTTTCTGCAAGATTTTGACCCTATTTGGCAAGAAAATACACTTTTTGGCCTAATTTTGAACCTTTATTTGAGGAGAAAATACTCTTTTTAAGAAGATTTTATATCTTTTAAACAAAAAGAGCTCTTTTTAAGCAGATTTTCAACTTTTTTCACAAGAAAAGACCTTTTTAGAAAAATAAAATGAAAATGCTCCACTTGCAGATAAAAATTTAAAAGCCTTGGAAAATTTCTTCTGGTCACCCTACCTTCATGACACGTTTGGTCAAACCCTGGTTCTTTCCTCAAAGTTTCAAGGGCATTATGAAAATCCTACTAAGAGAGTAAAATCTTCGTGAAGCTGAGAATTAATTATTTCCAACTCCTTAATCCCTCTTTTTGCGATGATTTAGTGTAGATGTGCAGATAAGAAGATGAAGTGATAAAACCGTCGTTTGTGCCCCCCCGCCCATCGACAGTGCGGCGGTGAAGGTATTGTTAGTCGTCACGCTTTTGAGTTAGGAACAGGCGGCTAATTGCCCTTGGGGTAGGGGAGAAAAGGCGGCTGATCCACTCGCTCCTGTTAACTACTGTCACGGCAACACAATGAGCTGAAGAATCAGCGTTTCTTCAAGAAAATACACTCTGTCACGTTTTAATTATTTACGAATCGATATTTTAAGGAACCCTTTTCCACACCATATTTTGGACATTCGGACAATGAAATATTCCCTGGCCGCAACGGGGTGTAGGAAGTGCGGGTAATGAGAAGGGCAAACTCCTTTAATTACAAAAGGGACCCTCGGATATTTAACCAGGGATCGGCAAATTATCTCGGGAATACGGAAATCCCTCTTGGAAAGGGTGGAAAAATGTTGTATTCCTAAGGGCAGCTTTTTTTTATTTCGAAAAGGTTTATTTTATTTTTTATTTTTTTACCCCATAAGTCATGAACATAATTCAATGGATTATCTCATAAAGCTTGTGAAGGGGCAATAAAATAAAAAAGGACCTTTCAGACAACAAAAATGACGGAAAGAATGACTTACCTGCTGCTGGAGATATTTTCGTGAGGACACCATATCTCGTCTTCCACTGCAACAAAAATGGAAATTTAATTTTGGACAATTTTGGCTCATTGTTGAAATTTTTAATGTTTTCAAACTCTCTGAGTACTTAAACTACAGGGTGATTCAAATTCCCATTTGTGGAATTCTATCAACTATGGCTATGGGCCCTATGGGAGTGAGGCAAGGGGCTACCGAAATATTAATTTGACCATCTTGCAGTCTTATGTCCCATCTCCACTGCATCTTCCCTCATTCCTACCTAGGGGAGTGAGGCAAGGGTCTCCTGAAATACAAATTGACCATCCAGTGTTCTTTTCATTTCCCAAGGCCTCCAATAGAACTCCTGAACTGCAGAATGTGGAACGGATGCATAAAAAAGCCGGTTTTAGCTAATTCAAATGTACAAGGAAAAATTACTAAATGAAGAGTGAGATTCAACACTGCTGACTATGCAAAGTAAATTATGGAAAGAAGAAAGACGGGGGAGAAAGAAAAAAAAAACTTGGGCCTCTAGTGGAATTTGAACCTACGACCTCCTCCTTACCGGGCAGACACTCTAAACCACTGAGCGAGACATCCCAGCCAAGACCGTCCTTGAATCTAGTTTAACCCAAAAAATTAACCTATAGAGTATAATTGATGCAACGACCCGTTTTATTTATTTTTTTAGCACCCTTGCCTCACCCCCCTGGGGATATGAGGGGAGACTACAGGACGACCCATTTAGGGCATTACACCTCTTTATCAACTATATTTGTGGCTCAAACAATTTTCCACAATTTCCTAGCATAACTTCTTGAAGTGGTGAATGTATCCACCCCTGGGGAAGGATTAAAAATTAAACATCTAAGTAGGGTTTGTAAGCCCTTTAAAGTGTAATAGGTCAATTCACTTCTGCTGCATAAATTACCAACAATTAACACTGAATTGATGCCTTATCATGCCCAGTGGCACTGAACAAACAACATTGTAAGTTTTATTTTTCTCAGTGTTTTCACAATTTCAAAGTTAAGCGGATGAAACTTTTTTTAAAAACTGTTTGTTTCGGAACGGTCCCTAGCAGCTGCTTCCATTGATTTAATTAATCAGAGGCTGACGTGACTCGAACAATCAGAGAAACATGTTGACTAATTACCGTGTGTGGAGTCTATTTATCTTTTTTCACCCTCTGCGGTTTATCTTGTGTCCGAAAAATGTTTTTTTGATTAAAAATTAATTGTGCACTGGCTAAGACGTTCATAATACGGGCCATTGCTTGTTACAGCTTTCCAGTCTTAAATCCTCACCCGCTTTCCTCGCCGATGGCTTCTAATTGGACGGAGAAACGATAAGGGAATTTACGATTTTTGTTAATCTTGAGCGTCACAAAAGGACGGTTTCTTCCAGGGATAGATCAACATTATGCTGATCGAAGTGCATCAGTGATGTCCCTTCTCGTAAGACCAGAAGGAATCTTTTTTTCAGGTTCTTTAATCTTACACCAAAAACATTGGAACTTTCGCTTTGTAAACCAAACAAAGGATCAAAAGAATTCTCAAATTTAAGGAAACGTTTACGTGGTTAATCAGCATAGGGGACCAGATAATCCATATTTAGCAATTCCCTTGGGTATAAACATTTATCTTGGAGATATCGACTGTGAATTTATAGTCTTGACAAAGGTAATCGATTGTGCTGAATAAACAGGGATTTTTAAAGGATTTCTAGCACCGAATGTTGGGTGGATTAAAACACGATCCTCAGTGGGGGGTGACGTTAGGCATTATTAACGCTGAATTTGCCAGCAAACGGTAGGTTCATCGTCTGATTAAACACACCTTTACCTTCCTACGCAGCGTACAAACTTACGTGTTTTTTCGGAGTCCGATTTAAAGGGGAAAAAAGATAAAAAGTTTATCGAAAAAATGGGGTAGGACAATAGGTGTAGTGAAGGGGTTACTGACATATTGAGTGTCACTGGCAGGGATACATTGTTTTACGAGAGTTGGCCACACTATCGCCCCCTCTCGCATGGGAATCACTTGTTCAAATCAAACGCAGGCCCAAGCACAGGGGCGACAATGTTCTCCGGGGCTGTTCGCCCGTGAAACATCGAGCCTTTATGAGTTTGCCCCGAAAAGAGAAACAAAAACGTGAAAATAGTTTTAAAATCGAGGAAAGGATTGAGGCGATTTTTCAAGCAAGTTGAAAAAGTACGAGAAACTTGGGGCTTAATGACTTGTAACTAAATAAATTCACTAAATCTTTTCCGATCCATCTGAAACCTACTGACGACTCACTTTTCCTTTTCTTCTTCACACGATTTCACGTTTTCGACATTGGAGATCGTTGGAAGCGTTCGAAGCAAGTTATTACCCCGGTGGCTAGTGTATCACGCGAGCCGTAATTGTGGATAATTTAACGGCGTAATATCGTGATTCGAATTTGACGGGGTAAAAACAGAACCTGTGCATGAGGCTTGCCGCCAAGCGAGAGATCACCAGATAGGGATGCAAACAAGAAGCGAATAATTTTGCTCCCGCCCGGAAAGCAAGCATCAAAGATAGCCTCTCGTAGAATTAAAACGTCCGATTTGTATAAAACATGAAAAACATTACATCATCTCTTGTTTTTTCACGCCGTTCTTCTTCTCTAGGTCAGAAATGCTATAATTAACCAAAAACATGCTTGTCTCTCCGAATCTCCCCTCGACATCGAACTTCCTGAACTATTTTTCTCTCCCATAAAATATTACCGGTGATGCTAAAGACATATAATTACAAAATTGCTACTTTCAGGGCCTCAATGCATAACTGATAAACGATTTTTGACCATTTTTTGAAGAAAGGGTGAGTTGTAAGACAGGTGTGAAGTTTCAACCAATCCCTTTGGGAGTAGAGTTACTACTTATCGTTTACGGGGACATCAAAGGCATCCCCATAAACATTGCAGAATCTTCTAGCAATCAAACTCTACAGCAGTTTTTTTGACTTCGAAAACTTTTTTGTTCAGAATAATCAAACAATTTGTGAATCTTCTATGAATGAAGCATGCGGAGGAACAACGGGGTATACACCATCCACACCTGTGAAAGACATGTTGCGATGCTCTTCAAGATTGAGGTCTACACTTTGGTTTCTGCAAGCTACGGCTGGAGTGGGCCTATGTCCCGTTGTTCCAGAAAAATCAAATACATTGGCCTTGGAGGCCATTGAGGCTATTTAGAATTGATGATCAGAAGGACTTTGCCCCAAAATGGCTTTTGCCCGTTATTCGAGGGCCTAGGTGAAGTCTCTTGCCATATTGCAGGAACCAAACAAGCCCCCCAAAATGTGCATGTGGAAGTATGGAAGTAGCGATGTTTAATTTTCTAGAAGCCGATCGCCAATTTTTTATGTTCAACCAACTTTCTCATCGCCTGTAGGTACGGAGCCAATTAGTTGGAACGCTTGTGCCGTGCATCGTCATGAAGGAGCACTTATACCCTAATCGAGTCTTAAAAACGCTTCGTTTAAGGACTTTTCCCTTTAACACCGTCCAAGTTTTTTTTCTTTCTTTTTTCTTCCCGTGAATTACGATCCTTTCCTATTAATTTCCTCTGAAAATTGCCCGATGGAAAATTACCCACGGTCTTCATTAGCTTGAACTTCGCATTATAGCTTTAAAGAGGTGAAGGGATAGAAAAAAAATTCGATTAAGGAATAAAAATTGTTTAGGGTTCGACCCTTCGAATGGTTGCGTGTAGCCTAAGCCAAATATCTCGTGTTTTTTTAAGAGAACGAGGGGGTTCAAATGTAGCACTTCTTTATATGGTGTGATCTATCAAGGTGTCGTGCCATGTAAATGTATTTGTTTCTTTTTTTTATGCTGACAAATCATTTTTTGTCTCAATCCTTAGTTATTCGATAACTAAAATGTCTTCCTTCAACTATTGTTTTTAAAAAACGTAATATTCCTGTATCTTAAGATAAGAATTTCCGTTTATTTTGGAAATAACTTATAAAGGACATTATCGCTGAGGAGGATACGTGGTGATCATAGAAATGAAGCAAACAAGTAAATCTTTCTATGCCCTACATCTCTATGTTCTTCATAAAATTCAAAATTTTTGTCGAATAGCAGTAAATTTCATTAGTTTAGTCGAAACTGAAGACAAAAAGAAAGACGTTTGTGAATGTCAGGTAAAAATCAACTTTGGTAGCTATGTACTTAGAAAATGAGACCTTAAGCAGGGTTGCCAGCATAAAAACTCGTCAAAGTTGAAGGTTAATGGAACCGCCAAAACTGGAGCTTAAAAAGTGGGTTCTCTCCATTGGCAGGGCGGAACACTGCCGCGTTCTCCAACCTTCTAAGGCCCTACGTATATGGTGAAAATTTCACACTTTCTTATAGACAGACTTTCTCATACAGTTATACCTTATAAATATCAAAGGTCGGTTTGACCCTACGGAGTCTCCTTGACCCCTTCCAAAAATTCTAGGTAGACCATTGGCCAAAAAGGGCTTTTACTCATCCAAAAAAAGGTTAAAAACGTCGAGAAAAACTTATTAAGGAGAGCAATGAAATGGTGAGAAAATGTTTAAAAAATACTGAAAAAGTGACAGCATGCGAGGGTAGAGACGTGCCACAAGGTTTCAACTAAAAAAAACCTTTATTGAGATTATGCACTTAAAAAATAATAATAATAACTTGTTTCAAATATCTTTTTGGGCTCATTCGTTTGAAGAAATTTGAAATTGATGCCTATAATTGATTGGCCTTACCCTTTTAATGTCGCGGTATTTGAGATAGGAGGTGAATATGATAAGGTCGGGGTCGATGTGGATGATTTCCTCGTCTTCGGATCCGGAATCGGGGCCGGCGGACGAGGAGCGACTTTTCGCCGGCGAACTGTACACCGTTTCAGACATGACTGTGAGAAGTCATGTGCTCTCGAGTCGGAGGCGGTTGGCGGGAGGCGGGAGGCGGCCGATCCCGATACCCCTGACATCTAACAAAAAACCTCTCAACCAACCAACTAATCCGAATCACAAATTGGTGAGTCGCCAAATAAAACCAATTGTTGTCTATTAGAAAACGTACCATTTGCTTTGACAAAAAAAAAGAGACATTTCGGATACGTACATTTAGTAAATTTTTCAACAATAAAGACACTTTTCAGCAAGATTTTGACCATTTTTGACCAGAAAAGACAATTTTTTAGCGATTTTAACAGTTCTTCACACAAAAAAAATCCTTTTCAGCTTGATTTTGAACATTTTTTGACTAGAACAGACTCTTTTCGGCCAAGTTTTGACCCTTTTTGAGAATGAAAGACACTATTTAGACAGTTTTTGGACCCTTTTTGCCAAGGAAATACTCTTTTGGTCTGGTTTTGACCCTTTTTGACCAGAAAAGACCCTCTCCAGCCAGTTTCGTTTTATGGGTAGTGAAAAGGACTCACCTTGTCCGTCGTTCTTTGACTGTCCAACAAGTTGTGCCATCACTTAAAACTCGTTACGATTCAGATTCAATAAAAAAGTCGATTCGGTTCTATTCAATATGTAAATCATAAATATTGTCGCGCCTATCCCGGTTAGCGGGGGCCGAAACTGATCACGCGCGTCCATACGACCTCCGAACGGCGAAGGCGGCACTTAGTCCACCGCTACCTTGACTTCCCACAAAATTTAGATACTGATTGATATTGATTACATATATGTATTACATATTGTATTGTATAATTGTGATATGTATTACATATTGATTACATATATTAATTTATTACATATATGTATATTAAATTGATTAAATAAATAGTTTATTAAATAATTAATCCTTGAACTAAAATATAATTATAAAAAGAATGAATCAAATTCCACATTAAATTGGAGGAAAATACCAAATTAGCTTGAAGTCCGCTTCAGTAGTCATTTTATGGCCGAAACCCTCGACTACCCAAAAAACGAAATTGATAGAATCCGGCCGACAACACAAAATAAAAACATTTTCCAGCCAGGTTTTGACCCTTTTTAACTAGAAAAGACCCTTTCCAGCCTGGATTTGAACCTTTTTGACAATGAAAGACACTATTTAAACAGTTTTTGGACCCTTTTTGCCAAGCAAATACTCTTTTGGTCTGGTGTTTACCCTTTTTGACCAGAAAAGACCCTTACCAGCCAGGTTTTGACCCTTTTTGACAAGAAAAGACCCTTTCCAGCGAGATTTTGACAAGGAAAGACACTTTTCACTTTTCAGACAGTTTTTGAATCCTTTTATGCCCCAAAAAAAAATCATTTGGTCTGGTTTTGATCCTTTTTGACAAGAAAAGGCCCTTTCCAGCCAGGTTTTGACCCTTTTTGGCAATGCAAGACACCATTTAGACAGTTTTTGGACCATTTTTGCCAAGAAAATACTCATTGGTCTGGTTTTGACCCTTTTTGACTAGAAAATACCCTTTCCAGCCAGAATTTGAACTTTTTTGACGATGAAAAACACTATTAAGGCAGTTTTTGGACCCTTTTTGCCAAGAAAATATTCTTTTGGTCTGGTTTTTACCCTTTTTGACCAGAAAAGACCCTTTCCACCCAGGTTTTGACCCTTTTTGACCAGAAAAGACCCTATCCACCCAGGTTTTGACCCTTTTTGACAAGGAAAAAAACCTTTTCAGCCAGTTTTTCGACCTTTTTTGACAATTAAAGACTTTGACATTCATTCATTTGCTGATAAGTATTAAAAAGCCTTGGTGTACTCAAAATGAAACCTGCCACCCTGAGACCACTACTCTTTTGGCGGAAAACCGAAATTATGTGGCGCTGTGGCTCTAAACCAAAGCTCAAAATACGAAGGTTTCTATTTATGTTTATGGTTATCTAGAATACCGAAATCGAACCACGTGCCATTTCGTTTTGACATTTTAGAGGAATAATTATATTAAAATACCATGAGAGTCCTTTCGGAACATCAAACTTCTTTAGTTTTTGAACGTCTCGCAAGATAGTAAGTGAATAGCTTGTTTATTTTCTCGATTAGCAAACTTACTCGTCCATTTTAGCATCGGCGACAATCTAAAAATGTTACTAGACCGTCCTGATGGGAAATATTGCTTCCGAGAACACAAAAATCGTGTCTACTACATATCAGACGCTGTCCTCAGACTTGCTGGAAACATCGCCCCTGAGAATTTCGTCTCCGCTGGAACGTGCATCGGAAAATTTACCAAAACTGGAAAATTTTATTTACGAGTGACTGCCTTAGACTATTTAGCTTCTTACGCCCAGGTATTCCATTCTTTTTCAATTTCAATTCTGTTATGTGACTCCAGCCTTCATAGTAACTAAGGTCTTTTTCCTCCTCAAGGTAGAGATATCCTTACTTGGGTCCCATGGATTGCTGGCAGAAATTTTGCCGTATCTTATCAAAAAAAAAGTCCAAATTCACTTATTTTTTGCTTATAATATTTCCAAAAGTGCGTTGCAGCCACTTGAACTCTTAGTGCAAAATTGAAGCTCATTAATCAAGCTAAAATTCAATCATTGGGCTTAGCCGTCTGGCAGTTATCGGCTGCCAAAGTAGACCATCGTGGTAAGGGTAGACACCAGTAGAGAACCTTCTGGGACTTCTAAATTGTGTCGAGCCAAGGATAGAGGTGTATAAAACCATTTTGCTCCAACTTGTCTGCCAATTTCTTCGATCCAAAGGCCTTTTGTAGTTAAAGTTAACCTTCACTTGGTCATTAAAACTTTACTTGATGTGACAAACTTAAACGCAATAAATTTTATGCAGTTTATTACAACATATAGAATTACAGAATGCAAGGGGATAGGTAAATATACTAGTTGGTTAAGGAAAAAGCCGAAGAACGGGCGTCCAATTAGAGGTTTCTATTAGCTAAAGAATTCTGGGCTTCCTATTGGATAACACTAGTTTTCTCTGGAAAGAACCGCTACTTTATTCTACAACAGTAAGCTTGTTTAATATCTCATTTGACAACAAACACTTATTTACCAAAATTACAATTTTGGGGAGGAAAATTTTTTTTTAAATTTTGATGCTCTACAACATTGACACACGTTTATAATTATTTCGACTGACTTTTCAATCCAGCGACGCTACAATATAAAAAAATATAGAATACATATACAATAACTGCAGTTTCACCCTCAGACATACAAACATCGATAACTATCAATCTATTGAGAAATTCGAAAATCCGTTGTGACATTTTCAAGATAATGTATTAATTTTATTGTGTAAATTAATTTTGTAAATTTTTATAATGATCGGATCAGAATTGTAGGAGAAAACGTGCAAAAAAATTTGCAACGGACGGCCAGCCGTGACAGACTTTTATGTCAGATGAAGATCAAAGGTCAGATTGACCCTACGGGGTCCCCCTTCTCGAGAGTAAAACAATAACTTTCTTTTTGAGAAAGTGAATAGTAAAATGTAGTAATTTAGTCAAATGAGTTCATCAAGTCCAGAACTAGAAAAGTGTAAATTATAATAATAAAGAAATAAACAACATACATGGCCAGTTGCATACACAAATATTTCTGACAGCCAACTACCAAGTTAGATTTCGTGGACGACCGTTCTATAATTTAATTATAAGTTTACACGAAGAAAAAAAGCCAACCACACAATCGGCGACCCAAAGGTACGAACCCCAGACCTTCGGCACCTGAGACAGGAACTCAGTCAACGCAAAGTGTAAATTATTATTATAATAATAAAATTCAAGTTTAATGCTGCTGGGTAAAATTTCCTCTAAAATAATATTTGCCATCAATCATCGGGAGATTGTAAACTTGTGCGAATTTTCGCCAACGTGGTGAGTGATGGATCGACTGGGCTTTGTTGACGTCTATTCCTGCATCGTCAAGGATGTCTTTAATCCAGCGCCTCAATGTGTCCGTCGATACAGGATAATGAGGAGTTCGTGAGCTTAAAAAGACCTCTCTGGCTCCGTTTCTGATGGGCCTAGTCTCAGAGATATATTTTTCAAGCATGGTCACCACACACATCGAGGGATCCTCGCGGTGACACTTCAGGACTACAGTTTCCGATGATCCCGTATTCGGAAATAATATTCCGCCAGAATCAAGGATCACCTTGCCTATTCTGCCTTTTTTATAGTAGAGTTCTATGTCATCGGTCCTTAACGCAGCCAATGTTTGTGGACGCTCGCCTGTGACCAAATGAAGGAATGCCACAACAGTTTTGCTTAAATTTATGAGGTCAGACGTGTCAGGTTGATAATCGATGACTTCAAGAGTAGCTTCAAAAGATGGCATTTTGTTAACTCCTATTAGGAATCCTTTCAGGAGAGGGTCGGCTATCAGTTCATTATCGCTAAGTACGGAAAGTGCCGATATGTGGGGTTCCAATGTCTCATTGGTAATGTTTGGCGAGTCCAGGAGCATTTTTAAGAACAAGATTACGCTTTCGGGCTCCGGATTGAGGGTGTCTTGGTTCGTTTTTTTACAATGGCTCCACCAGAGCTTGTACGTGGGGGTGTAAAGTTCCATTGTTTCCTTTGTGATCGAGGCAAGAATATTGTCGATTTCTTTCTTTCTGAAACCCTTGCTCTCATAAGCTAGCCGGATAAGTGCTCTGCCATCAGGACAAAGCGACTCGAAAGCACCGATCTGTCAAGCAAAAACAATAATGAATTAGATGGATCAAGTTAAAAGACCCTCCGGCAGTTCTGGGGAAGTGGAATACAGAATACATTTGTGGAGAAGGTTTGGTGGGGGACCGTTTTTCTACTTACTGTACTAGGTCTTGTATCCATGCGAAATCCGTAGCCAAGTGCTGCACAGCTTGTGGAGGGACGATATTGCTGGCCACGTACATCATGCACGCCACTTTCAACACGTGAATTAGTCAAGCGTCCACGGGGGTGATTACGGCTCCGACTCGAAGAAGAGCTCCGACTCGAATAAGAGCTCCGACTCGAAGAAGAGCTCCGACTCTGTGAAAAGTCTGAACTTGATGAATATCCCCGGTGAGTTCTACGGGATCGGGGTTTGCTGGATCGTGGTTTGTGGGGTCGCTTTTCGTTCACCTGGGATACTACAAGTTTTTTTTTAACCCGCTCAAAACGATTATCCCTTTTGTGATGCGAGCGTCCACGGGAATGACTGCGGCTCCGACTCCGTGAATAGTCGGAACTTGATAAAGATCCCCGGTGAGTCCTCCGGACGCATTCAACAATTTTTCGTTCAACACGCTCAAAACGACTAACTGTTCCGTCCATGATTGTGTATCCTAAAACAAAGGTGGTAATGGGGGTAAATTTCAAAACACTCAAAAAAAAATTTCTTTGGTTCTACAAAAAAATCTTAGTAAATCAAATCTGTAGCAAATTTTATAAGCTTTAATTTTGTTTTAATAAAATTTTTTGAAATTTCAATTTTTGAATGAAATTTTTTTTTTTAATTTACCCCCACCCCTGCCTATTTATTGTTAATTGCTTTTTGAGAGTTGTTTTCAAAAGTTAATTAAATTCTCTACAACTTTTATTAAGTACACTTTTTTGATTAGATGACGTCTTCCTTCCTTTGGACGTCAAAATAGAAAACCCATCTAAGTGATAAGGGGCGAGAGACGACTTTCGTGGAAAAAAAAAAAGAAAATAATGAAGTTTTGTAACAAAATGGTTTTTTTTTATTTTAAATGTACGTTTTTTTAGGGTGTTTTTTTTTTAAATGATGTTTTAAACATTGCCAACCCTGTTCTGAAGTCATTTTTTTCTATTTCTAAATCTTTTCCATGGACTTCAACCCCCTGTCCCTATTTTTGATTCAAATTTTATTTTTATGGACCAATATGTAGTTTTTAAGTGTTTTTAGGGTTAAAAACTCGAATCTAAAGTCAGTTTTTAATTTAAAAACATTTTTTTTTCAACAAAAACCAAGGGGATCCTTTTCTTACTTTTTTTACCCAAAACTTTTCCATTTCTGCCAGATTTTAAACCTTTTTTTCGGTAGATTTTTTTTTAATTTTTAGTAGAAAAGACCATTTTTGGATGTTTAAATACTCTTTTTAGACAGATTCTTAACGTTTTTTGAACAGTAGAAACCTTTTAGTTTGCAACTACGCATTTAAACGTCTAGCTTTACATAAAATGAAAATTTATGACTGCCATCCCCTTGTGGTTCGAAATTCCGAAACGAAAAACGCATATAAACTGTTTCTCAGTCAAAGAAAAAAATATACTCACAAAAATAACCTAAGTAAATGACGCCTAATTTACTGATATTTTTTGCAGGCTGTGGTGCAATGTGTGGCGTCCTTGGGTTGAAGTCAGGGGGTGGGGTTTGTCTGATTAGAGACTTCCAGTGGAAACCCAGCAAACTATAAATTTAAATTTCTCCACACTGACTCTATAAACACTTTATCTTGTGTTTAAGCAAGTTTTTTTAATTTATTTCAGAATAAAATCTGGCTCAAGCCGAATGCCGAGCAACAATTCCTCTATGGTCACAACGTCCTTAAATCAGGCCTCGGAAGAATAACGGAAAACACGGAAAAGTTTCAAGGTGTCGTCGTATATTCAATGAATGATCTTCCTCTGGTAAGTTAATACTTTTCTTATTAATTATGACCCTTTAATAGGATAAAATAAAACAAAATATAAACAATATAATTTATTTGTATCTTTCTTGTACAACAATAACACAAAATGTGACAAATAAAATATTATATTTAGACATGTAATTTTTATAGAATATTTTTCTTTTGTAAATTAGCAGAACTTTTGTTGGGATGTTCAAATTGAAATTTTTTTTTCTTTCAAACTTATATATTTATTTTATTTTTTTAACTCCTTTTCTTTTTCTTCTTTTTTATTAATTTTTATTCAATTTTTTGTTTTCTTTTATTTCATTGTTTATATAACATAATTCTAAAATAATTTAATAAATAACAAATTAAACAAAATAATAATAAAACAAAAATTTTAAAAAATTGACGTATGCCGTTTTTTTGAATAATAATTGGCTGCGTCGTGAACAAGCAAAATTTGGGTTGCCGGATGTTCTAGTTTCTAATTGGTAAAAAATAAAAATTAACTTTCCACATGAACAAAAGTTAGTTGTGAATTCACAAAATAATTTTTGTTTATGTGGGCTTCAATAAAATTGGTTGTTACATAGCAAAGCTTGTTCAAAAAAATGATTTTAGGAAAAACTTGCTAGGTATCAACTTTGAGGTTATAAAAACAATAACACCTTTCTCAAAATTAACACTAAGCCAAATGGCAAACTCTATTACATTAAATATGATTTTTTTTGTTTGTTTTGTTGCCAAAACAGATTTTCATCTTTCTCCAGGGTTTCGGCGTGGCAGGTCGAAGCACGGCCGAATGCAAGCATGCTGATCCTCTAACCATCGTCTGCATGCACCAATCGGACATTGGAGAGTACATCAGAAAGGAAGATACCCTCATATAAATATTTTTATAATGATTTTTTAAAATATAATAATAAAAAATGCACAAAATAGCCCATTACCCCGATACGTTTAAAAGTAATAATAAGAGGTAGATAAAACTAGACGATACCTAAGGTCCAAGACCTCTTTTTACTGTAATAAAGAAATAAAACCACTCATTATTGGTAGGTAATGAGACTTAGGTATCGCAATGCCACTTAAAATGATTATTTACTGTTTAAAATTGAGCATCTTTGACTTTGGCTCGGGCCATGTCTGCTTCCATCAAGTCCTTCCCTTCTTAAGAAGGGGAATTAAATTTTATGTCCGGACTGTGGCAAAAGTTTTAAATTTATTAGCCACCTCTTTTTTTAAATGTAATTTAAGACGGGAAAAAATTAATTTGTGATTGTCCGAACAAAAGAATAAATGGAGTTTGAAAAACGGGTTTTTTAGTCGATTCCGAATTCTTTGTTGAGTTGCTCCAGATTTCTGAAAATGTAAATAAAGTGTAAAGTAAGGGGTGTTGTGGTATTTGAGGATGTGACACTTGTGGATACCCTCATAAAATTGGTGACATTTGCATGTAGTTTTTCCCCTGAAAATGGTCAGAAACTACATTTTGGATCAAATTGAAAATATTCGGGTTGAAAAAGTGAAACTTTGGTGAGGTCGAAAAAAATTTTTTCATATCCCAAAATCGACTTCAGATTCTTGTTTTTTACCCCAAAAATAGTCAAAAACCACATTTTGGGTGAAATCAAAAGAGAAAAATTCTCGAGACGAAGAAGGGAAGGGTCCCCCCCTTTGGTGAGGTAAAAAAAAAAGTTTTTATATCCCAAAACCGACTTCAGATTCTTGTTTTTCACCCTAAAAATGGTCGAAAACCACATTTTGGGTGAAATCAAAAAATTAAAATTTTCAGATCTGAAAAGTGAAGAAGGGTCCCTTTGGTGAGGTCGGAAAAAATGTGTTTTATCCTAAAAACGACCTCGTATTCTTGTTTTTCACCCTAAAATTGTCAAAAAACACATTTTGGGTGAGAAAACAATTAAAATTTTCCGATCTGAAAAGTGGAGAAGGCTCCTCCCTTTGGTTGGGTCAGAAAAAAAAATTATATCCCAAAATCGACTTCATATTCTTGTTTTTTACCCCAAAAATAGTCAAAAACCACATTTTGGGTGAAATCAAAAGAGAAAAATTCTCCAGACGAAAAAGTGAAGAAGGGTCCCCCTTTGGTGAGGTCGAAAAAAAAAAGTTTTTACATATATCCCAAAATCGACTTCAGATTCTTGTTTTTCACCCTAAAAATGGTCGAAAACCACATTTTGGGTGATATCAAAAATTTAAAATTTTCAGGTCTGAAAAGTGAAGAATTTACCCCTTTAGTAAGGTCGGAAAAAATGTTTTATATCCCAAAAACGGCCTCGTATTCTTGTTTTTCACCCTAAAAATTGTCAAAAAACACATTTTGGGTGAAAATTAAAATTTTCCTGTCTGAAAAGTGGAGAAGGCTCCTCCCCCCTTTGTTTTTTGGTGAGGTCGAAAAGAAAAAAAATTTTATATCCCGAAAAATACTTCAGATTCTTGTTCTTCACCATGAAAATGGTCAGAAACAACATTTTGTATCAAATAAAAATTTTACAGGCGAGAAGGGTCCCTTTGGTGAGGTCGAAAAAAAAAAGTTTTTATATCCCGAAACCGACTTCAGATCCTTGTTTTTCACTCCAAAAATAGTCAAAAACCACATTTTGGGAGAAATCAAAAGAAAAAAATTCTTGAGACAGAAAAAGTGAAGAAGGGTCCCCCCTATGGTGAAGTCGGAAAAAATGTTTCTAAAACCTGAAATTGACATCAGATTCTTGTTTTTCACCCTAACAGTAGTTAAAAACCACATTTTGGGTGAAATCAAAAGAGAAAACTTCTCAAAACGAAAAAGTGAAGAAGGGTCCCCCCTTGGTGAGGTCAAAAAAAATTTATATCCCGAAACCGACTTCATATTCTTGTTTTTCACCCCAAAAATAGTCAAAAACTACATTTCGGATCAAATAAAAAAATTAAAATTTTACAGGCGAGAAGGTTCCCTTTGGTGAGGTCGAAAAAAAAAGTTTTTATATCCCGAAACCGACTTCAGATCCTTGTTTTTCACCCCAAAAATAGTCAAAAACCACATTTTGGGAGAAATCAAAAGAGAAAAATTTTCGAGACAGAAAAAGTGAAGAAGGGTCCCCCCTTTGGTGAAGTCGAAAAAAAAATTTCTATAACCTGAAACCGACATCAGATTCTTGTTTTTCACCCTAAAAGTAGTCAAAAACCACATTTTGGGTGAAATCAAAAAAGAAAAATTCTCGAAACGAAAAAGTGAAGAAGGGTCCCCTCTTGGTGAGGTCGAAAAAAAAAATTTATATCCCGAAACCAACTTCAGATTTTTGTTTTTCACCCCAAAAAAAGTCAAAAACCACATTTTGGATCAAATCAAAAAAATAAAAAGTTTACGGTCAAAAAAGTGAAGAAGGGTCCCCTCTTCAGTGAAGTCAAAAAAAAATTTCTCAAAACAAATGTCACCAATCCATAGGACTTGTCCACAAGTGCCACATCTGCAAATGGGATGTGAGGTTACCTTGTATTGAGGCAGTCGATGAGGTCGGGTCTTTCCAGAAGAGAAGCGACGCAGAGTCGAAGGGTGTTCCAGATAGTGTCAGACATCTGCGGCGTCGAAGAACCTTGCGGTCCGCTTCCGCTCGCTTGCTGGTTCAAAGCGATCAAAAGATGTTCGGCAGCTTCCCTAAAAAACCGTCATTAAACATCAAAAATAAAAACCACAATTACTTGTGCGCTCCTAAATGTATACAGGTGATTCCCAAATTATATCTAGCACGAACGAATCCAGGCATCAACTGCAAAGCGCTTCTGTAAGCATCGACAGCTTCCTCCGACCTCGAACCATTCGCCAACGTCGCCCCTAACCGATTCCACATCCGTGCATCCTATTTTTACATAATTAATCCAAAAAATTTAAATTATTTTACAATACATTAGGTTTGACTTGAAGAGCAGCTTTAAAGCAATCGGCCGCTTTGTCCGTATCCATTGATAAATTGTAAAGAACTCCAAGACCGCACTGGACATCAGAATCGATGCCACCAGTCGGATTTCGTCTCGCAGCTTCCAAAAACATCGCCTTCACACTTTCATGTAATTCTCTAAAAATTGACAACATAAAACAAAACTCTAGCATATAATATTACCTAGAAAGTATTGAAGATATGCCATACAGAGGATGAAATGGAGGATTCCATGATGATTCTTGATTTGAAATCTGAGGAGGGACTAAATCACTATATTTCGGATTTGCTCTAAGCCATTCCTAAAAATCAAATTAAAAATTTAAGATAAAAAAGAATTTTTTATACTTTTAAGGCTCGACAAGCTTGATTTTGAAAATTTTCATTCGTATAGCAAACGGCGATCGCCATAAGTGCTGTGGTATTGTCAGGTTCAAAAGATAAACATTTCTTCAAAGCTGCTATCGCTTGGGGGTCCTGGAATATCAAATTTAATAGATTTCTAAACATTTTATTTGGTTTACTTGTTCATTTTCAGCCTGAGTCGTTCCTAATAATTGCCATGCCAAAGGATTCTCTGGCTCCTTCATGACAGCGGCTTCAAAACAAAGGACGGCACTTGGTAGTTCACCCATTTCTAACTTTTTCCGACCTTCGCTGAGTGGATCGTCGAGATCTTTCATTGGATTCTCTTCATCAAACTTGTAATCCTGAGAAAAATAATTAATGAAAACAATTACAAGTGGGAAAAGACAAACTTTAAATGTTGAAATGTCCGATTGGTCGGATAATGTCCTCCAAATGTATTCGTTAAGCTCTTCACCGTTATTGTTTTCTCGTACATTGCTTTCGTTTGATAGATAATTTTCAGATAAAAAACTTTCTTCCCAGTTTGCGGGTGTGTCGTTTTCTTGTTCGAATTGTAAACTCCAGTGGAGGCCTCGTTTCTCTTCGGCTTCATCGGAATCTTTTACTTTTTGCATAAATTTCATAAACTAAAAATAAATAAAATAGTAAGAAAAAAAGGGTCTTTTTAACATTTTACTTTAGAGTCGGAAAAAGTCGGGTCATGTTCTGTCGTTCTTAAAACATCGCTTGCTATCTCTTTGAGGTCACTGCTGGTGTCGACGTATTCTTCTGAATTTGATAGGTCGCCTAATACAGGTTCATCGCTGAAAAACACAAAAATTAGATGATTTCAGATTATAAGATTATTTTCAATCCTTAAAATTTAAAACTTATAAGGCAAGAATCATGAAAAATCATCCTAAATCCCCTGGATTATGATGCAGTGGATTGATCTTGGGCTTAGCACATCAAGACTCATTTCAGGGATGAAAATCAAAAGAGAAACATCTTTTTGGACAAGGAAAGACCCATTTCAACCTAATTTTGACCTTTTAGCGGATTTTTTTGGACTAGAAAACTCTTTTCGGCCTGATTGTGAACCTTTTTTGACAAGAAAAGACCCCTTTTAGCCACATTTTTGACCTTTTTTTTTATAAAGAAAAAACATTTTTTGACAGATTTGCATCCTTTTTTTTTGGAAGAAAAGAACATTACCAAAAAACGGAGATTTCAGGCTGATTTTGATCCATTTTGAATAGAAAAGACCCTTTTCGGCTTTTTTTGACAAGAAAAAACACTTTTTAGACAATTTTTGACCCTTTTTTTCACAAAAAAAGACTCCCCCTTTCGTCTGGTTATGACCCTTTTACGACAAGAAAAGACCCCTTTGGTTCTGGTTTTGACCCTTTTTGACATGAAAAGACCCTTTTCAGCCAGATGTTGACCCTTTTTGACTAGAAAAACACTTCAGACAATTTTGACCCTTTTGGACAAAACAATTTTCAGGCAGTTTTTGACCTTTTTTTGACAAAAAAAAGCCCCCCCCCCGGTCTGGTTTAGACCCTTTTTAGACAAGAAAAGACCCTTTGTGGTCGGGTTTTGAACCTTGTTTGATAAAAGAAAAGAAAAAAAAACATTTCAGCCAGATTTTGACCTTTTATGACAAGAAACGACACTTTTCTGACAGTTTTTAATCCTTTCTGACAATAAGTCACTTTTCAAACAGATTTTGACAAGAAAAGAACCTTTTCTGCCTGATTTTGTCCTTTTTAAACAAGAAAAGATTGATTTTGCAATTAATCTCTATAAAATTCCTTTGCATTTCCTTCTTTTCTCTTTTTAAAAGTGTGAAGTAAAATCGGTCATTGGAGCTAAGGTCAATGACATTAGAACACAACCATCCTCGAATAAATAGTTTCATAAGATTCCGCTTGGAGCGCTTTATAAAAATAGTCTACTACCTCGTGGGTGATTCTCGGTTATCTTTTTTATAATGTTTTGATTATTTTTCCAAGTTTATTATTGAATGTAAAGCTTATAAAGATAATTAAAAATGGTGAGGAAGTTGAAATTTCATGAAAAGAAACTTTTGAAGAAAGTCGATTTTATTTCATGGGAAGTAGACAATAATGTGCACGAAGTTAAAGTTCTGCGTAAATTCTGCATACAAAAACGTGAAGATTACACGAAATACAACAAATTGTCGAGATCTATTCGAGAATTGGCGAATGCGATCAAGCTTCTTGACAAAGACGACCCATTCAGGATAGAAGCCTCTGCGAACCTTTTGGAGAAGCTTTACATCATCGGCCTTATCCAGACAAAGTGGGACCTCTCGAATTGCGACGCCGTGAATGCGAGTTCTTTCTGCAAACGTCGCCTTCCTATTCTAATGGTCAAAAGCAAAATGGTCGGGAGTGTGAAAGACGCGACTAAATTTATAGAGCAAGGACACGTCAGAGTCGGACCAGACCTTGTCAAAGATCCAGCGTTCCTCGTCTCAAGAAACTTGGAAGACTTCATCACATGGGTTGACACCTCCGCTATCCGTAAACATGTACACGAATACAATGATATACGGGATGATTTTGATTTTATGTAATTTTTTTTTTAAATTAAAAATAAATGTAAATAAGCAATACAGAAATTTTTTTATATTGAATAACACACTAATTTATATCGAAGGTTATTGAAGTAGTAACAATCCAGGATATTAGACAATCAGAAGGAAACCTACAGGAAACTACAAAAACTGTGGGAGAATCATCTAAAAGAGGAAGGAATGACCATCAAAATAATTGAGCTCGTCATATACTATCCACTGTATTCACTCAAGATAACAAGGAAAGAAAGATTGGATGAAAATTATGGCACAAAAAGATTGAGAATGCCCCAATATGTACCCAACTCCATATGTATCGCGATCTACCCATTATATCAGTGGTTCCTAAACTGGGGGGCGCAAGCTGTTCTGAGGGGAGGCGTGGGCAGGCTCAAGATTTTCAAATATTCCCCAAAAAATTTAGTTTTTCTTTTTGTACATATTTTAAGGCTATTTTTCATCAAAAACCTTAAAATCGACATTTGTAAAGCCCAAATTTCGTCCAAAAACCTCAAAATCAACGTTTTATGAGCCAAATTTTCGTCAAAAACCTCAAATCAACATTAATTTGTAAAGCCCAATTTTCGTTTTAAAAAAACCTCAAAATCAAAATTTAAGAGACATTTTTCGTCAAAAAAAAACTCAGAATCAGTGTTTAAGGTGCAATTTAATTTGTCAAAAACCTCAAAATCTACATTTTTAAAACCCCAATTTTCTTTACAACCCTCAAAATTAACAACTTTGAGGTTTTCATTTGTTTAAAAGGGGGGCCCACTGTGAAAAAGTTTGGGAATCTGCACTATAGCATGATCTATCCAATTTATATTATGATCTACCCAACTTTTATCACAATCTACCATGCATGGTGACCCACAATGATTTGTCATTCAATAACTATGTATTGTGGTCCTCCACTGTTTATCGCAATCTACCCATCATGTCTCAAGATCTGCCTGGCACGTATCGCAATCTACCTATCATGTACCCTATCTAGCCATTAAGCTGTATCACAATCTACCCATTATGTCTAGAGATCTACCCACCATGTATCACGATCAACCCATCATGCAATGGCCAAAAGATCACCTACGGTAATTAAATTAATGTTAAAATTACCTTGTGATGTTTTGATTTCTTTGAAATTCGACTGCCCATTGAGGGCCGATGCCGAGGTCTAAATAATCTTCGCTCGTCCCACATGCTTCGTTCGGCTGCTCGGTCCATATTGAACGTCCAGGCTGAACAACCTAAAAATTCATAAAAGGCAGTCATAAGTAGAGTAAATTCTATCTTTTTAAGTCAATGGGATATGAAAAGGAGCCAGCAAACTTTGGAGTGTAAAAATTTCAGGCCAATCAAGATCTTTAACTTATTGGTCACTCAACGTCTACTTTATGACCAATTTTATCTCATCTTTTAATGCTATAATCCTTGTGGAACAATCAACTTGAAATTTTCAGGGCTCCTTTTTTTTACCGTCCACAAATCTAAATTTGGAATTTGATCACACGATAGTATGACTAAAAAAAAAACTATTTAATAATTGCAGGAAACTTAATTGCTTCTTCAAAGTTGGAAAAAGTTTCTAAAAAATATTGTTGCTCAATGTTCAGAAATTAAAATATTTAAAGATACATATGAATGCAAACTTTGGGATCAAGGGCATACATAATGACCTATTACGTTCGAAAAAGCTAAAAAAAAAAACCAGTATAAGGAGTGGGGAGCTTTGAAAAATCCAGCACCCAAGAATCCCACCTACAAAAAATTAAAAATTTTTTTAATCCAATAATTTTTTAAGGAAGCCAAGATTACATAATCATTTTAGGTATAAAATAATCTAAGATCGATTTTTTTTATCGTTTGTTTTAGATAAGAGCATAAGTAATTGACTAAATGAATGACAATGAATATTTTGAAGTTGGCAGTGTCGCCAATTACTTAAGTTCAAAAATCTTATTATAAACTATTGAAAACTTCATAGAAAGCTTATTACACAATAATAGTTTAGGGTCAATCATAGAGAATCCAAAGGTTGAATGTCAGCTAATTTTAGTGGGTCTGTGTTTAAGCGACTTTCACTTTTCTTCTAGTACCAAGAAGTCATGTGACCAGAAATAGTTAAAATTTCAAAATTGGGGAGAAAAATGACCGGGTTTTAAGACAGTGAGTCACTGGCAACCCTGAGAATGAATAGTCAGATATGACTAGAGTCTGGATTCTTGTGCATTTTATCTTTTTCTACAATGACGTCAGTACACAAATGTGAAGTTGCACAAATAGCACTTTTTGAGGTTTTAAGTATAAAATTCTGTGGCTCTTACAAAAATTTGGCCAGCAAAAGGAGGAAAACCATGACTTATGAAAAAAAATGGCAGCCCAATTTTGTCAGATTACAGGTTAGCCAGATTGGAACTTTAAAAAGTGGCCCAATTTGCCATAAATCGCCCCAAACTGTCAAAAGACCAATTTGGTAATATTATAGGGTTGCAAGATTAGGCCTTTAAAAAAGAGCCCAATTTAGTATAAATCGTCCAAACTGGCAAAGCATTCATAAGCCCAATTTTGTCATATTACAGGGTTGCAAGATTGGGCCTTTAAAAAGTAGCCCAGTGTGGTACAAATTGTCCAAACTGTCAAAAGCCCAATTTTGTCATATTACATGGTTTCCAGATTAGGCCTTAAAAAAGTAGCCCAATTTGGTATAAATCGCCTAAACTGGCACCACTGTCAAAAGCCCAATTTTGTTAGATTAACAGGGTTGCAAGATTGGGCTTTTAAAATTAGCCCAAATTGGTATAAATCGTCCAAACTGTCAAATGCCTAATCTTGCCAGATTTCTGGTTTGCGAGATTGGGCCTTCAAAAAGTAGCCAAAATCGCCCTAACTTCCAAAACTGTCAAAAGCCCAATTTGGTCAGACTACAGGTTTGACAAATTGGTCCTTCAAAAATTTGGTTTTTTTTCTTCCCAATTTGGTATAAATCGAACAAACTGTCAAAAGCACACTTTTGTCAGATTACAGGGTTTCAAGATTGAGCCAGTATAGGTAGCCCACTTTGGTATAAATCGTCCAAACTGTCAAAAGCATAATCTTGTGAGATTACAGGTTTGGCAGATTGGGGCATCCAAAAGTTGCCCAATTTGGTATTAATAGCTCAAACTGGCAACACTATTCCAACTCAGTCATTAAAAGACAATCTAAAGAGAGCCGGGCATCCTTTTCTTCTTATACGTGTGGTCCAATGAGTGATACTTACATCAAAACTTTTCCCTGCATCAATATACTGCTGGGCCCACTCTTGGATGTCACCTTCGCGTGTCAGTTCAGACACAGGAGGCGATCTAATCGGCCCGATTTTGCTTTCCAAATCTCGCATCTCGGCAAGAAGGGAATCCATTCTGAACGGCTGCGCCGTATGTGTCATCGTTTCTTCCAGAAATTCTTGCACGAGCTAAAACTTCCAAGGTCAAAACATGCCAACTCAAGCTAAATGGTTTACCTGTTCCGAACCAGCAGCCGCAATATGATCAGGGTGAAAATTAAACCCTTCATCTTTCAACGCTCTATCTTGTACGAAATGCGACGTGAGGTTCACTATCGAATTCGACCCTCCACACTCACCCTCTACTAATTTCCTTAACGCCATTTCTCTTATTTCTATACTTAAATTACACAAAAATAAATTATCTTCCCTTTTAAAAAATTCAATTGTCTCCTTTTAACAAATATACGACAACTATTTTTTTTATCTCCTTTTTCTTATTTACAATACCTAAAACATAAAAAACGTCCATAGTACAAAGTGCACAAAGGAGATAAATCGACTTACATTTAAAATTGAAGGACGTAGAATTTTAACCTAATTTAACCCTTTTTGGGTCATCTGTCAACAGGGACGCTTCGCCATTGATTCCGAATTGTCTGCCTTTCTTCAAATTTGATAATTATCGAACAAGAGGACCACTGGAAATGACTCGACTTATATTATTATCTAATTAATTAAGGAAATAAAGGTTTTCTCATTTTTAGCCTTGAGCCATAGAGTAAAGTAGGACTTAAGTGCATTCCGTAAAATAGCTCGATAGGAGCGCTAGTGTCGATGTAGTGGCCAACCTGATCATAACCGTTGTGTAACCTCACACATTTATATTAAAAGATAAACTTGTTAATTTGAATTTATTCTTTATATTATAAAAAAACAGTATTTTGTGATGGCTTCTAGTGATAATGATGAGAAAAAGTTGCTTGAATTGTTTGATGAAGGGTTTAAAATATTTAATTTTGTTTCTGACACTGAAGAACCGACAAACAGTTTATGCGTTCAGGTAATTTATTTTGTGTTTTATTTTGTTTATTTTTTGTGTTTTTTAGAATAAAGTGAAGCAAGCGATGAGGATATTTGAGGAGGCGACACGTGTGACATCGGCCGCTGGAGTTTTTAGCTCGAACGAAAGTGTCGAGGAGATTTCGACTGAGAATTTGCGTCTTTTCCTTTTGCCTGCTTTGCTCGGCTCGTTGGCGTTGAAGTTGACTGGGAATTCGAACAGAATGGAAATCGTGGAAACGAGCGATACTTATTTTAGAGATTTCCTCCAGCGATGCAACGACTACGATGTGAGCCAAGTCGACATTCCGCCGCCTGAAGAGCTCATCCAATCGGAAGAGACTCCTCCGCAGAAGCGATGCACTTTCGATATCATGTCCGCAGCGAAAAGTCGCGCTCATAAAATTCAAAGGTTCAATGAAGAAAAAGCACTTCAGAAAGAGCTCTCGTGCTTGCTCAAAGCTGTCGAGAATCCGAATGTCGATGATGAAACAAAACGCGAATATTATCTTAAACTTATTAAATCGTACGTCAATAAAGCTGAAGAAGAACTTGATTGCTTGCAGACAGAAAAGAAAATTCTCATTCACATGAAAAACAATGCAAAGGTAGACTTTAAAATGGGTACAACTTAAACATTTTCTCAGCTCCTGAGAAAACGTTCTTTTTGAGTAAATTTGCTTTTGATCTCTAGATTTATTAATTTTTTTTCCAGAATGATTCGATGGCAAGCAGCGAAGATAATAAAAGGAAGGGAAAAATCCCACCTCCGAAGCCCCTAAAGCCGGTCATAATCACAAAAGATGAAGTCCAAAAAGCCGTATACGGTGCCGGATACCCGAGTTTACCTACCATGACAGTTCAAGAATTCTACGACAAGCGAGTACGGGACGGAATATTTCCCGACCCTTCCAAACAAGGACCGAGCCTCATGTCAATGGCCCAGCAAGGGATGAGTCGTCAAAATGAAGAAGAAGCCGAAAACGCCGAACGTGAAGAAAAAATGGAAAGGGACGACGAGGACGAATTAAACCGACAAAGAGCAATGGACGAATTCAAAGACGAGACCAAACGTGGTCAGGGAAATCGATACAATCGAAGCTAACTTTTCACATCAACCCCCTCCCCCTCATTATCCTTGGAGTGTTTTTTTCTTCTTTTCTAATTACAAAAATACTCAAATTATACTCCTGTTTTGTAAATCAATGAATTTGATGGGCTAGCTAATCAGATTAGTGCTTGAACCAGATTTAACCTCACACGCAAATCTAAACAGTACTAAATGTTGTACATAATTTTGATTTGCCTCATCAAATTCATTAATTTCGAACTCGAGTATGATTAAGATGGAACGTTACTAGGTCATTTCTTTTAATCATTAAATTAGTTTCTATTTATTTTTAAATTTTATTATCACATGAGTTCTTTTTCTACAAACCTTTCCTCAGAAATCTTAACAAATTTTCAACCTGAATTTTGTCTTTGAGTCATAACATACCCTCAACTCACAATGTCAAAACGTTTTTAGCTTCCGCTTGAGTGAACATCGACTTGAAATTTTTAGGGCTTGATGTGACGAATTTTAAGCTGATGAGCATTTGGAATGTCCGTTTTGGCTTAAAGGTCTCCTCATACTTGAATTTTATCTTTGAATGTTCAACCTTAAATTTCAACTATGATATAAATTTTGTGTACCTATTTTGTAAAAATGAATTGTAAATAAAATTCCTACTAGTTTTTTGCCTATTTTATGCACAGATTCTTTAACACGTTCAATGCTCTATGATTTCGTGAGAGGAAGTCGTCCATAACTTCAAAATTTATCTTAAACAACCTCCCGAATACCCCGGGACATCTTCCACTTACCCCAATACCTCACCTCCCGATTACCACTATACGAAATCTCCCGATTACCACATCCCCCTATTACTTCAATACAATACCTCTATATTACCTCAATACCTACTCTCCCCATTACCTCAATAAAATACCTCTAGATTACCTCAATACTTACTCTCCCGATTACCCCAATACCTACTCTACCGATTACCCCAATACCTACTCTACCGATTACCCCAATACCTACTCTACCGATTACCCCAATACCTACTCTACCGATTACCCCAATACCTACTCTACCGATTACCTCAATATCACACCTCCCTATTACCTCAATACAATACCTCTAGATTACCTCAATATCTACTCTCCCGATTACCCCATTACAATACCTCTAAATTACCTCAATACCTACTCTCCCGATTACCCCATTACAATACCTCTAAATTACCTCAATACCACACCTCCCTATTACCCCAATATCATGCCTCCATATCACCCCAATACCACACCTACAGTTCCAATATCATAATCCATAATTCACGTTCTTGCTCAAAATTAGGATATTCAATAACAAAATTCTTTACAAATCCGTACAAATTATAATTTTATTCATAAATAAATTAGTCCTCACTAAAATAAATCCTTACACCAAGTATTTGAATGAAATTGCACAACTTTTGATCATACTCGCAATATTATGGGTAAAATATGATTTTTTTTATTAATTTATGAAAACATTGAATTGTGTAGAATGTTCAGGTCCTCTTCCCTTTGTTTTTCTCTTATTTTAGCTTTTTTGTAATCCTCGTAGTCCTCATCGTCGGTTTTTAGATCTTTACGACAAAGTGGACAAGTGCTTGTCTAGGATAAAATTAGAATTGAAAATTAACGAAAAAAAATATACCTTTTCCAGCCATGGTAGTATGCATGGAGGGTGAAAATCATGTTTGCATGGTAAAACTTTGACTTTTTCACCAATATCGTACTTTTTGAGGCATATCGTACATTCTGATTCTAAAAATGAAATAAAGAAAGGGTTTTGGAAATTTAAAATCAGTACCCTCGGTAACGGTCATGTCGGGAAGGTTCTCGATGACTTCTTTTGAGGTCGGGGGCGGAAGCCGCTGCTCCTCCATCTCAAACGAAACTCCAGCATCTCTCAAAAGGCGAGCGAGATGCAAAAAATGATTCGGAGTTTCACCATCGGCAAGTGGCGTCCAGCCCATTTCATCAAAATAGCTCGCCATTTTTCAACCTATAAATTAAATGTAGTTTAATTGTATGCACTCAGATGCAAATTCAATTTTAATTTTTTGATAATAGCTAATCATCTATTTTGAATTTCCCTGACTTTTCTGTCACCAGAAATCGATTTTAGGCACTCTCAGTGGTGGTCGAGCACTTTACTCCATAAGGATGTTTTATAAATAATCCAACATGAACATTTAAAAAAGTTTATTAGAGATTAACAAATTAAAATTTTCCACATCTTCTTCTTGCTGTAAACTTAGAATCTGCTCTTGTCTCTTTCCCTTGTCGACGTCGTCTTTCCTTCTTCTCTAAAATCCAGTCACGACTTTTCTTGATAGATTTCCCTTTTAATTTGTTGAAAAGTCTTTTATCGGTGTATGGCACAGTGGAGTCAACTTCATCAGTTCCGAGAGCTTTTGGAAGTGGGGCGTTGATGCCAGTCATTAAGACCAAAAAGTATTTCTTTGCTTTAGTCGAATTTGGGTAGTCGATGACAAGGCCGCCGAAAAAACCCGCTTTGGTCGCCTGAGTGGTCACGAGCTCGATTTGTTCTGGAGATTCAGGGTAAAATTGAAAAACTGCTCGAGCAGTGCGGCCAAGTGCTGTGTATAGAAGCGAGAAGAACTTGGAAAGCCTTTTGACTGGATGGTGGGATTTACGATCGACATTGCACAGCCATTGGAGAGCACTGACGCTGATGGCGCCGTCGAAAGTTCCAGCTCTGAAAGGGATTCCTTGTCCCAAGTCGGTCAATAAGAGATCGCCTTCAACCTCACGTTCGACAGCGACGTCCAACATGGCCTTCGAGATATCCATGCCGACCCAAAAATGTCCTTGCTCTTCCAAAACGCTTCCACTCAAGCCAGACCCGCATCCCAAATCAAGAAGAAAACAAGGCTGGTCTTCAGGCAAACATAAAAGTTCGATGGCACGTTCACTCATTTGGACTTGAATATCGATCATTCTTGAGTTCTGGGTGTATTTCCTCGCCTCGGTTTCATTATAGAATATCTCAGGAGGCGCTTGGTGTTCGGGCCTTTTACCCGATGCCATTTTTATAAAATTGTAAAACAAAAATAACTTTTACCTAGTAAAAATTATCAAGAATCAACACAAAACAAGAACTACTACGCTGTCCACATGAGTTTTCAAAAATAGCACTATAATAACCTCGAGTAGGGTTCAATCTCAACCACTTTAGCCAACTTTTCAATTTTCCCACCATCGACAAATTTGTCGATGTTCCTGCAATTGCACGACGGGAACTGGGTATTGCATGAATGCATAGACTAAACACTCGGTGTGTTTAGTCTATGATGAAGGGAACTGGGAAATTGGCAATTGCAAGAAGGGAACTGAACTGGATGTAGGGAACTATGTATTTTGAAGGAAACTGGGCATTGCACGACGAAAACTGGGCATTGCATGATAGGAACTGGACATTGCAGGACAGGAACTAGGTATTTTGAATGGAACTGGGAAATTGCATAATGGGAACTGGACTGGATGAAGGGAACTAGGTATTTTGATGGAAACTGGGCATTGCACGACGAAAACTGGGCATTGCATGATAGGAACAGGACATTGCAGGACAGGAACTAAGTATTTTGAAGGGAACTGGGAAATTGCATGATGATTGATGGGGACTGGACATTGCGCATCGCATGATAGGAACAGGACATTGCAGGACGGGAACTAGGTATTTTGAAGGGAACTGGACGATTGCATGATGGGAACTGAACATAGCACGACGAAAACTGGGCATGGCATGACGGGAACTTGGCTAGTATGGAAAAGCTTGGATGCACCACTAGCATCGATAGTTGCATATTGTAGCCAAAGCCGCATAACTATTATGATATGATGAAACCCAACTATCCGAATTTTATCAATTTTTTTTTTCGCCTACGCCCCACGCCCACTTTTTGTGTTCAACTATCATCGATTTCTTGAATTCCCAAATGAGTAAAGATGATGCCCTAAGGTAATGGTAAAACTGAGTGATGATTCATGAGTCATGACATGACCAGTCCTGACTCTTGGCTTAGAATCTCCAGACGAGAAAATACTTTCACCTTTGACCTTGAAGCTAAAAAAAATTTTAATAGCCGGTGCCATAAATTTTTATGTCGGAGCCCCTTCTCAACCTTTTCACAATCAAGACGACTTTTCAAAATGAAATTTTATTTCAAAAAATTGTTTATTTTCGAGACAAGAGAGCACGTGTTCGGCTTAGCTCCGCCCCAAAACAAAGGTGATCCGCCAATCCTCTCCCCGCCAGCCATCGGGACGAGAAGAGGCCAGAGCGGAGCATTCCTCTCTCCGGCCGCCCGGAACCCCCAAGTCACCGACACCGTCACCATTCGACGAGTTGCCCTCTCAGACACCGCCAGGACCTTCTCTCTCCCCAGACACAACCTGCGTCCGAAGGCTTTCACTCCCCCTCCAATATTAAATTACGTGCAATATTTACCAATGATCTCATTATCCAAAGATTAAAATTTACCAATCAAATTATATTTTTAAAAAATCCTTTTTAAAAAATTCTTAAATCTATTTTTGTGTTTTAAAAAAATCAAAACAAACCTTTGTTTACAAAATGACCTGGGGGAGTGTCTTATCGATTTTTACCCCCTCGCTATCACCCTTCGGGTTTTACTTTCTATTTTGACGTGTCTCTCCCTTTAAAATCTCGTTAAAATCATTTCAAAAAGCTTTAATTTTTAATTATATGGACTTAAACTAACTTAAGGTAAGTCAGTCTTTCATTTCAATCGATATTATTTTGTGGAAATTGAATTTTTCGGTAGAAAATACAGTTTGGAAATTGTTCAGGGAATGGCGTGTCCCTTGACCTTGAATCTGTGACGTAGGTCACGGTTAATGTTTTTGTTATTAGCCCCTGATACGCAATATTTTAAAAGTCTCTTTTAGAGCACTAACTTTTTATTTATTACACATCTAATTTGCTTTAAAAGCATCAAATTACCCAAAACTTTGCTTTTGTTTGAAAATTAATTTTTTTTTTAAACTTAAAATTTATCTTAAATTGGTCGATTTTTGGTTTATGTATGAGAATTTGATGTTAAAAACCGAAAGGTTCAAGGGGGTTTAAATAAGTAAACTGCATTATGGAGTTTAAACTGGTTTTCAAGGTCACCCTGTATGAGAGGACACTCTCAAGATTTAATTTTCATTATACATTTTGTTTAAAGAATCAATTCTTAAGCAAGTCCCTGCCTGTTTTTGTAGATAAAGGAATTATATTGTATTCAGTATTCTTTAAGCTGTTTGCTTCAAGCTGATATATTCTGCATCTACCTGGTTTTTATTCAAGTGGACCTTTGACCCATTAGATGAGCAAAGTTTAAATTTGTTAAATCACTAGGGGCATAACAAATAAAACAAAATTGCAATCAAATCCAGGACCCTATCGGTGATGATTGATGACTGATATGGCTATAGCGATGAATTCTGTTACAACCCATAAAAGTTGATTTTACTCTCAAAATGTTATAATGCAGTCATAACTAATAATCGTGAAAATTATGGGGTTTTGCTTGACCCAAATAACAAGAAATATCGCAGATAATGGATAGTTGAAAATTTGAGTTGAACACTGGTGTTTTCCCAGCTCCCTGTGGCCAGATCGACTTGAAATTTTCAGGACTTTTTCTTATACTAAAGAAGATTTTTGCTAAAAATCAAGTCAAGGTCTGCAGGTAGCTGAGAAAGTGCAATGTCTCTTTTGGGTTGAGGGTCCACTTGTACTCAAATTTTCTCTCTGAGTACCACCCTAAATATGACTAGCATGGTCAGACCACAGTCCTCGTAAATGGCAAGTTAAAGCCCTGACAATCTCAAGTCAATCAGTCTCAAGTCGATCGGCACGATGAATTGTGGAAACTAATTTTCGGGACACCATTTTGGCAGTTGGAACATTGGGATACATCCTAGCAACTCTGATACACCAGCTCCCTATAGATCACCCAAGTACTGAGTCTGCTGAGGTTAGAAAACAGGGGTGACCACCTGTCATATTCATGTTCTAACGTGTTGCTGCATTCCCTATCTTCCAACTTAAAGGGTTGAGGTAATGAGTAGTACCTTAAGTGAGGTAGACATAATTTGGTCAAAATTTTCTTACCTCTCCTTGTTCTATTTCTATTTTTGCCTTCATTTCCATCTATGATGGTCCATTTATGCCTACTAAGTAATTATGTTCAACCGCACCAACATGACCGTTTTGCTGACCAATTCCACTGTCATCTGGCTCCAGTGCATAGATTGAACCCTTTTTGCCTGGCTTCACAACCAATATTTTGCTATTTGCCATTTTAATTTAACTAATAAAGGGCCTCCTTGTTGACCAATACTAATCTTCTGAGCACATCCTGTGCTATATAGCAGCAATTTATCTGTTTTATCGCACAAAACCGTTGTTTTGTATAATGATGCATCCATTTGGTTGTCATTTCTCTCATACATAATTAGGGCCGCAATGAAATTAAACATGAAAGGGATTTAAAACTTTATAATTCAAACAAAACAAAGCATAATCTATCGAAACTAAAGACACACAGTGAAATTTTACCAATCGGTGGGCTTTAAAGTGACAAATCGTGAAATAATAAAGACAAGAACGATGGTGGTTGCTACAAAGCAACCGACAAACATGTAAAAACTGTCTTCATCAAACACATCCGTGAATGCCGGAATTTGTTTATAAAGGGTATCGATGAGTTTGACATTGTATCCTTCTTGGACATTATGTCTCGCCATTTTAACGTTTCTTGACCAACTTCTTCGCAGATTTTGTGACAATAGGAGCAATCGTCGGGTCCTCTTTCGGCACTAAAACTGTTATATGCTGGTTGTAAAGTTTGAGCATTTCAAGTGCACTTAAATTTGCACTTTTAAACTCCACATCTTCGCCGTTAACTATAAAAGAAAAATAAGTCGACGTTTATCAAATTAGAATTGATTCTTACCCAATTTAAACGTAATAAAAGGGTCAGATCTGTCGCAGAGTATTTGGGTTTTGATCGAAACGTTCAAATTTGTCTTCAAAACGTCTCTGTTGTTTAAATGAAATAAGAAATACCTAAAAAACACAAAATTCTGTTTCAGATGGATTTGAATTTCAAAGATCTCCCGATTATACATCGAGATACTGGAACGATTGTAGGAAAATCATATGGATCAGGTAAATAAAGCGAATTTTTTTCCTTCTTACCTTGTTTGCTCGACTTTGGGATGAAAGGGATCGAAGTTGAACTGTACTTTTTTAACCGGTTTCAAATTAACCTGTTTTAACTGTTTCGCTATCGCTGCGGTGATTCCTCCACTTCTTTTCAATGAGCCAGAAAAAGGAATTGACATTATAAAATTAACACAATTTTTGTGTTTTTCCGTTCATCAAGGTGGTTATTTTCGTCCTGTGAGGTTCAATAATTTACTTTTAGTATGCAACGCTTGAGAGCGCTGTCGTAGTGCCCAAAAACGCGCTAGATTTAAAAAAATTTCATTAGGAACAAAAGGGAAATTTAAGTTATGTTGGCTAAACTGAATGGACATTTTTTGGTGACCCTGCACGCTGAAATTTGGCTAAGCTGAATTGAAATTTTAATGTATAGAAATCAGAAACGTGGGCTGAAGTTGGCAAAATTGAAGGGAAAGTTTTTGGGACCTAAGATAAGCCCAGATTTTAAAAATTTTTCATTAGTAACAGAAATGAAAATTTCCCTTTTTGCAGGGAAATTTTTCCAGCTGGCTAAACTGAATGGAAATTTTTTGGGTACCCTGAGCACTAAAATCCAGCTAAACTGAAGTGGAATTTCAATTCAGAGAAATCAGAAACTGGGCTTAGGTTGGCAAAACCGGAGGGAAATTTTTTGAGGACCCAATATAGCATTGGCTTGTAATAAAAGGGAAAATTTCGAGTCTACTCGAATTAAACGTTAGTGCTACGTTAAAAAAGTGTTTAAATTGATGTTTTAGTCTTTAAAAACCCCTGCATGGGTGTTGAAAATATTAAATTCAATTGGCAGTCTTGCCAACATTTGAATGGAAAAATTTCCCCGTTTGATACGGCCGTTGGAGTCACTCTGTCGGTGGTCCTTGGGGTGGGGGATCCGCTTTCCAGCGGCTCATCTGTCCTCTGACGTGACGTCACCCTTTCTTCGCGAGTCAGCCATGTTGATAAACTCGGCCCAGTGTGTATTTTAAGGATTTCAATTTCAATCTCGTGTCCTTTCCCCTTTTCGAGATTAAAAACCTCCTTCCAGTTTTTATAAACAAACAAATTAATTAAAGACAAATCGAGATGTATCCCGTCGGGCAACGTAAGTTTTCTTTCTTCACATTCTTAAAAACGTCCTCCTTGTGTTTTTTCCCAGTTTTTATTAAATATTTTACCCCTCCCCTTCTAAACTAATTTACACACTCCCGTTTGTTACGAAGTAGCCACGCGCTTATTTTAAGCCCAAAGGTCATTTTGTATCCTATTTTACATCCTTTTATTATAAAATCAAAAGAAAAACTCGATTTTTCATCTCCAATAATCAAGACGAGACAAATTCGCTCATCTTTTGTCCCCTCTTTCCAAAGGGGTGAATGACCTGATTTACGCCAAAGACCCTTTTCCTCGTTTTTTAACACTTTATTCCAGATTATTCATCTCCAGAGTCTTAAATTGATCTACAAATATTAATTTTAAAATAACCTTTGTTAAGGTTATTTTAAATAATTGAAAAATTCCCGTTTGAAACAAGTCCGATTCATTGTTTTTCCTCGAATTTTTCATTTATTCAAGGTGTCTTCACTATAGAAATATTGTCTAGGAAGCCTATTTTAAAATTAATTTGACCTAATTTTTATCACATTATTGATTTATTATTATGGTCAATATCCAGAAATCTGAAATTTCTTTTCCCATCTTTGGGCTTTCTTGCTGTTTCAAATGCAGAAATTGTGCTCAAGGTTATTGATAAATTCTTGCTTTGGCTATTGTTGTCCAAAGGTCACCTCTCCATTCGTTGTGCTTTCTATGGAGCATAATCAATAATTTGTTGAAATTGCATATTTGGCAAAATTTTTGTATGAATGAACTATAATATTGTTGTTAAAATGCTTTGCTCGGTTTCTATCTACAGGTGTCTAAATAAAGAAAAAATTGTCCTATGGTAAAATTTCTGCGATTTTTTGGCCCAGACAAATTCTATTTTAAAGACATCTTAATTCCATATTTTGTATTATAATTATGTTTCTTTTCTAAAACCAAACGAATAACACGCTTCTATTAATTTTCTGCTCTTGTGTCTCAGATATTTAACAACCTAATTTTAGTTTTTAGACTTCAAATTAAACTAAAATTTCGTTTTTGTACGTTTTTATAAAAATGCGCATGAGGACGTATACTTAATTTTCTTAAAATAGGGGGAGGGGGGTTTTTACTTTCACAATTTTCTCCCTTTGGAAGTCCCGGCTGGTCATGCAAGCATGGTGGAATTGTGCAATCCAGTGTACATAAAGGCCACCCCTTAACGACGAAATATTGAACATCCTCTAAAATTTAGTAAACTCTTTTTATCTCTTCAAAAGTAGGCTCTGCATGTAATATATAAAAAAAATTATTGGGTATTATGGAGGAAAAAAAAAGGAAATGTTTTAGCTTGAGATGAGGATTCCCTTTCGAGAAATGACATTTTCAAAGGTCGACTCTTTTCCCTTAACGTTTTTCCGCTCTAGTTGTCCAATAATCTATATCTCTAGCTAAAACCGTGTTTACATTTTAAAAGAAAATTGCTAAAACTGAGGCACGAGATGCACTTGCTGTTTGTCGCAGTTTTTTTCGTTTGTTTAAAGAATAATTTTTTGTTTGTTTTTAAATAAAACAAAAATATTCGCCTGTTTGTTGTTGTTGAAACTTGTTGTTGTTAATGTTGACCGCAGAGAGCGGCTGGTCCTCACCGGGTCAGGGCTCGCTTCCTATCACGCAGGATCCGCAAGACCTGGGTACGTCCCTATGCACGCATTAACCTGCATTTTTTTAAATTTTGCATGGCTTTTTTTATTATTTTATCTTTTTTATTTTATTTTTTCTTTGCAATTATCTGAGCCTCTGATTTCCAGGCGAGGACTTTTCCAATATTACATTTTAGTTTTGTCTTGCTTTTTAAATTTTTATTTATGAGGTTACGGGGTTCAATTGTTTAAAAAATCAACCCTCAAAACCTCGCTTTTTTTTTAAATTTTTGGTTTCTTTGTTATTTTGTTTGCTTTCATTTGTATTAAGGGAAGAATTCGATTTTTAAGTTTTATTAGACAGTCAAAAAACAGTGATCTCAGGATTTGTATCTTTTGGATCCCTCTTTTAGAAATTTAAAATTATTAAGGGAACTTGAGGTATTGTGTTATGTGAAAAAAAAACTATCATTTCAGTTACAAACTATCATTTCTAATGTAAAATTTAACGCTGATTTCAAATCTGGCACCAGAAATTTAAAATTATTAAAGAAACTTGAAGTATTGACCGTTTAATGAGAAAAAAAAACGTGTTTTCAATATAAAATTTAAAACAAAAAATGGCTTGAGATAGAAAAACCCTAGCAAAAGAGATTTTACTTAGTTTAGTATGTCATTTAACCCAATTTTTTTTTTTACATAAATCGAACCACCCTGTATATTGTATTCCTCACAACCCAGGGGAATGAGGCCTACAGTACGTTTGGGGCAAATTCTCTAAGTGATGCAAATTCTGAGGTTCCTCTAAAAAAATTTTCTTCCCTGTTAACTAGACCCTCTTTTGGGCTGAGTTTTGCGTTATAAATTGTTTCACTTGAAAATGTAATGTTGCCATAATTCCGCACGTTTATTGCATGCTGATGGTTTTTGTGTTGGCTAATTTTCTTTATTCTTTTTTGCTTTTTTTGGACCTTCTATTAACTCAGCATTGACATTTACAAAAAGAGAAAAATGATAAAAGTATTGACAATTTGATAAGTTTAATCTATTGATTTTAAAGTATAAAAAAAAGTTTTTTGTAAATGTCTGATATTTTGAACCATGTTATTAAATTTTGCTTAAGAGTGTGTTGATTCTATAGCGCCGCCTGTGGGACCGCCTGGAGCTGGAGGGCCTCCGGGAGCCGCAGCAGCCCCTGGCGCGGTCGGAGTAGCCCCGGGAGCCATCGCACTCATTCAACCTCAACCTCCTCATCAACCACCTGATTTACCCAGTAGGATATCAGGGCGTCATAAAAAAAAGTTATTTTATTTTTGTTTTTAGTGTTCACATGTCCAAGGAGGCCCAATTTAGGCCGGGAAGGTCGCCCGATCGTTCTAAGAGCGAACCACTTCCAAATAACAATGCCCAGGGGTTTCGTCCATCATTATGAAATCTCAATCCAACCTGATAAGTGCCCAAGAAAAGTCAACAGGGAAATCATCGAAACCATGGTGCAAGCGTACTCAAAAATATTCGGAAACCTAAAACCCGTCTTCGATGGAAGAAGCAATCTCTACACTAGAGACCCTCTTCCTATTGGAAATGATAGAATGGAACTAGAGGTAATTTTTTTAAAATTTAATAATTTTTTTGTAGGTGACATTACCTGGAGAAGGGAAAGACAGGGTATTTAGAGTTGCAATGAAATGGATGGCACAAGTTTCCTTATTTGCTTTAGAAGAAGCTCTTGAGGGTCGCACAAGACAAATACCATACGATGCCATAATGGTAATTTGGAGTAAATAAAACTGTTTTTGATGTCTTTTTAAGGCTTTGGATGTTGTGATGCGACATTTGCCATCGATGACATATACACCTGTGGGTCGATCGTTCTTTTCTTCGCCGGACGGTTATTATCATCCATTAGGAGGCGGTCGTGAAGTGTGGTTTGGCTTCCATCAATCAGTCCGCCCGTCCCAGTGGAAGATGATGCTGAACATCGATGTCTCAGCGACCGCTTTCTATAAGGCTCAACCTGTCATCGAGTTTATGTGCGAAGTCCTCGACATGCGGGACATCAACGAGCAGAGGAAACCTCTTACAGATTCGCAACGTGTCAAATTTACGAAGGAGATCAAAGGGCTCAAGATTGAAATTACACACTGCGGCACAATGAGACGTAAATACAGGGTTTGCAACGTCACTCGAAGACCTGCACAAATGCAATCGTACGTTTTTTTAAATTCATCTTTTTCGCAAACTTATTTGATTTTTATAGGTTTCCTCTGCAACTTGAAAACGGACAGACTGTCGAATGCACTGTGGCCAAGTATTTCTTAGACAAATACAAAATGAAATTAAGGTATCCGCATTTACCTTGCTTACAAGTAGGACAGGAGCACAAACATACATACTTGCCATTAGAGGTAAATTATAAAACATTACTTTTATTTTATTTAAAAATTTTTAAGGTTTGTAACATTGTTGCGGGACAGCGTTGTATTAAAAAACTGACTGATATGCAAACTTCAACGATGATCAAAGCGACTGCTCGTTCTGCCCCAGATAGGGAAAGAGAAATAAACAATTTAGTGAGACGAGCAGACTTCAATAATGACGCTTACGTACAAGAATTCGGTTTGGCGATCTCAAACAACATGATGGAAGTGAGAGGACGAGTCCTTCCGCCTCCGAAACTCCAATATGGCGGACGCGCTCAAAATCTCCCTAATCAAATTGTAAATTGAATTATTTTTGGTTTGTTTTTGTTTTAATTTTTGTTTTCGAAGCAGGAATATCAAGGTCTTCTTTCGTCGAAACAACAAGCTTTGCCGAATCAAGGTGTTTGGGATATGAGAGGAAAACAGTTTTTTACGGGAGTCGAAATTCGTGTTTGGGCTATCGCATGTTTTGCCCCACAAAGGACTGTCAGAGAAGACGCCCTCAGGTAATTCTTTCGTTTTTTAATTCCTAGCCCAGGAAAGAACAAAAAAAGAATAAATAGAGGAACAAAACCATGCAGTTCTAATTTCTTCAGGAATATCTTGGGGAGGGTCCTCTGATAAAATTAAAATAGATGAAAACAAAGGAAGGAGCAAAGCCCCCTGAGGTTTTTTGCGGATAACTCGAAAACTAGCCATCCTAATGAAAAAATGATTCTATTCAAAATTAAAGGTAGTAAAATTGTCTACAAAAATGATTGAGACATTTTTTTTGCTAGGACCTATAGTTAAGGAGATATGGGCAAATTTCCATGTGGGAATATTAGCTGTTAAAAGAATATCACAAGAATGTTTTCATTATGACCAACCTTGATTTTCTTATATAGCTCCTTGACTATAAGTCCTAGCGAAAAAACGTCAAAGTCTTTTTTGTAGACAATTTTACGAGCTTTAATTTTGAATTAAGTCATTTTTTTGCTAGGATGGGTTGTTTTCAAGTTATCTGCAAAAAACCTCAAAAAGGGGACTTTTCCTCTCCCTTTGTTTCCACCTTTTTTCTTATATATCTCCTTATCTATAGGTCCTAGCAAAAAAACGTCTTAAGTCTTTTTTGTAGAAAATTTTACGAGCTTTAATTTTGAATAAAGTCATTTTTTCGCTAGGATGGGTTGTTTTCGAGTTATCTGCAAAAAACCTCAACAAGGCTTTGCCCCTCCCTTTGTTTTCACCCATTATACTTTCATCAGGGGACCTTCCACGACATATTCCTAAAAAATTAGAACTACATGACTTTGTTCCTCTATTTAGCCTTTTTTTGGTCTAATTTTGCGAGGATATCTTGTGTAATCAGGTTTTTGTTATTTTAGAAATTTTACTCAACAACTTCAAAAAATAAGCAACGATGCCGGAATGCCTATCATCGGTCAACCCTGCTTTTGTTAGTTATATATTAAATATAAAGAATTATTTTATTAAATAATTATTTGTAGGTAAATATGCTACTGGTCCAGACCAAGTGGAGCCAATGTTTCGCTATCTTAAAACGAGTTTTCAAGCTTTGCAGCTTGTTGTTGTAGTACTTCCGGGAAAAACTCCAGTCTACGGTAAAATAGATGTTTTATTGAGAAATTTATTTCTTCTTTTTTTAGCTGAGGTTAAAAGGGTTGGCGATACAGTATTAGGAATGGCTACGCAATGTGTCCAAGCTAAGAATGTCAACAAAACTTCACCGCAGACATTGTCTAATCTCTGCCTTAAAATCAACGTGAAACTTGGCGGTATTAACAGCATCTTGGTGCCGAGCATCAGGCCGAAAGTTTTCAACGAGCCTGTCATCTTCCTCGGTGCGGATGTGACCCACCCACCAGCCGGAGACAACAAAAAGCCTTCGATCGCTGCTGTCGTCGGCTCTATGGACGCTCACCCGAGCAGATACGCTGCCACTGTCCGGGTACAGCAACACAGACAAGAAATCATTCAGGAACTCTCATCCATGGTCAGGTAATATCATCACCATCACATTTAATCTAGATTTCACATCATTTTTTAGGGAGTTGCTTATTATGTTCTACAAAAGTACTGGAGGGTATAAACCTCATAGAATTATTTTATATCGAGATGGTGTCTCTGAAGGCCAATTTTTACACGTAATTATTCTTTATTTTAAAAATATTTCGCCAAAATTTCGTTTTAGGTACTTCAACATGAACTCACAGCCATCCGAGAAGCATGTATTAAATTAGAAGGCGATTACAAGCCAGGAATTACTTTTATTGTCGTTCAAAAACGACATCATACTAGGTATGCTTAAAACTTATCAAAAACAATGACGTTTTTCAACTTTTTTTAGATTATTTTGTGCTGATAAGAAAGAACAAAGTGGAAAATCTGGGAATATCCCGGCAGGTACGACTGTCGACGTAGGCATCACACATCCGACCGAATTCGATTTTTACCTTTGCAGTCATCAAGGAATTCAGGTAATAATGAAAGTTATGAAAGAAAGAAAAGGAAGCTAATGTGGTATACTTTTAGGGTACAAGTCGGCCGTCGCACTACCACGTTTTGTGGGATGACAATCATTTTGATTCGGACGAACTTCAATGTTTAACTTATCAACTTTGCCACACGTACGTCCGTTGTACGAGGTCCGTCTCGATACCCGCCCCAGCGTACTACGCTCACCTCGTCGCTTTCAGAGCTCGATACCATCTCGTCGAAAAAGAACATGACAGGTAACCCAGAAGTCTTATAAAAAATCAAATTTTGCAGTTTTCCGATTTTTAAGACCCTTTTAAGGTGAATTCCGAACCTTTTTCCATCTAAAAAGGCTCATAGTGGCATGTTTTGATTCATTTTTGATTAGTAAAGACACTTTTTAGATAAATTTTGAACCTTTTTTTGACCAAATAAGGCTTACACTGGCACATTTTGAATGTTATTTGATGATAAAAGACACTTTTTAGTTAAACTTTAAAAGCTTGCTCATTGAGAAAGACCATTTTCAGTCAGATTTTTAATCATGTGACATCAAAAAGACCCATTTTAGGCAATATCTAAACCTTTTTGTGAGCAAATAAGTCTTATTTTGGCATATTTAGAACCTTTTCGAGGATTAAAGGCAATTTTCAGGCAAATTTTAAACCATGTTTGATGAGAAAGACCCTTTTTTATCTAATTTTGAACCTTTTTCGACCAAATCTGGTTTATGTTGGTATATTTTGAATGTTATTTGATGATAAAAGACACTTTTTAGTTAGACTTTATAGCTTGTTCATTGACGAAGACCCTTTTTAGGCAGATTTATAATCATGTGACATCAAAAAGACCCATTTTAGGCAAAATCAGAACCTTTTTGTGACCAAATAAGTCTTATTTTGTCATATTTAGAACCTTTTTCGAGCATTAAAGGCAATTGTCAGGCAGATTTTAAACCTTGTTTGATGAGAAAGACCCTTGTTTACCTAATTTTGAACCTTTTTCGACCAATAAGGCTTACGTTGGCATATTTTGAATGTTATTTGATGATAAAAGACACTTTTTAGTTAAAAAGCTTGCTCATTGAGAAAGACCATTTTTAGGCAGATTTTCAACCCTGTGTCATCAAAAAGACCCTTTTTGGCCAAAATATGAACCTTTTTGTGACCATCTTTGCATATTTTAAACCTTTTTCGATGATTAAAGACACTTTTGAGGAAGACTTTTACCAAAAAAGGGCTCATTTATTCATATTTTCAACTTTTTTTGATCAACTAAGACCCTTTTCAAGGAAAAGATCCTTTTTACCCCAAATTTTGAACCTTTTTCACAAGTATGCACTTTGTAGACAGATTTTGAACTTAGTTAGGATACTTTTTATGAAAAGCAACTTCTAAGCTCGTTTTACATTTTTCCATTTCTTTTACAGTGGCGAAGGATCTCATCAATCAGGCTGCAGCGAAGACCGAACTCCCGGGGCTATGGCGAGAGCGATCACAGTCCACGCCGACACCAAAAAAGTCATGTATTTCGCTTAAAAAGAGAAAGAAAACAAAAAAAAAAAGAAGAAAAAATCGACTTAACACCAAAGACCACCTGCCACTTACATGGGAAAATACCAAGAAAAAAAAATTTTACATCATAAGTATAATTTTAAGTATATTTTTCATACTCATATCGGTACAGGACGGATACGAGTGAGACGTCAAAATTTTTTGTTTTTAATTTTATCTCTTCCATTTTGGACTACTTTAGGTTTCCCTATTTTATGTCTAATCGCACCAAAATGACCCCTAAACACAGCTTTAAAAAGAAACTCTAAAAAAAATTTTAAAATTGCTCATTTTAAGTCGTACTTAAGTTTTTTCTTAAAAAAATGAGCTATAAAGGTTGTTATTATTTTTTAGATATAAAAACAAATTATTTAAATTAAATATTAGTTATTAAGATTACTCTCTATGCCTTTTAAATCTCGCTCGCTTATTTTTTATTCATATTATTTTGTATCAGGACAGGGCAATTGCTCATGCTTGGAACTGCTCATATCAAACTTTTTTTTTTTTAATTTTCGGCACCGTATGTTACCTTTTTAATTTAAATTGTCAATTATCCCTTTGTACAGTACAAATTTTTTTTAAAATTGTGATAACAAAAGAAAACAAAAATTGGTTGATTTAAATTTTTTTGGGTCATTCTGTGATGGGTTACATTCCTTTTAGACTTCAAAATAGGACTGGGACCATAATTTAAAGAGAAAATTAGACGGCCTAAAATATAAAATGACTGATAATTTGATTTTTTTTATTTCGGAAAATTTTATTGGCCAATTTAGGACAGTTTTGGTGACTCTCGATTTTTTTCTACCCCACTTTTCTTGAAAAAAGCATCAATCTACCTCAAATTTCTTGATTGTGGGGATCTCAAAAAATTCCCGTCCATATTTCAGGCCTTATACCAAAGAACTAATTTATTTTCTATTGTTATCTCAATAATTTTTTTTTGTTCGATCTGACCCGCCCTTTCCCTTTCGCTGTGATGTGCATCGCCCCCATTCACTAATGTACATTCCCTTAGTTTTTTAAAATGTGTATCTTTTTCCATTTGGACTGTAATTTCAAGGATACACCAAATAAAGCAAAAAATTTTTTTGCATTTGTAAAATGCATGTCAAAAAATCTTTTTTTCTAAAAAATATCTAAATGTTTAAGGTATGAAAAAAATAGAAATAGTATTAAGTGTTTTAGACATCATAGATTCGTCACAAATTCGTGGCTTAACTTATTGTATAGAAAAACCTCCCTTGAACTTTTTTTTATTCTATATTTTTTATTTTATCTAATTATTATATAGACTATAATAATTTAGTGTGACAACTAGGGAAAGTAACCTGGGATTTTCGTTTTATTTCCTTCTATTGCCAGAAAGAGTGTTTTTTTGATTTCCTCGTGCCTTCATTATGTGCATTGATGAAATTTTTAAATAAAGTCACCTCATTTATTGTTGTGAGACTTGTTGTTTAGTGTTTTAACTGTTCAATTATGAGAAATCAAATACTAATAGAAAGCAATGTGCGAAAAGATTATCTGGAGAATGTAAAAACAAAAAAAAATTTTTAAAATAATTGTTCTTATCCAGCAATGTTTTAACCTTTATTACTAGATGTACATTAATATCATTAATTAAATACAATTATGTATGTTATTCTAAGTTGTGTTTTATTGACTTCTTCAAATAGGAAGTTACCCTCAAAACCTGAAATTTGGGTGAAATTTTATGAAAAATTTTGGTTTAAATTAAAGCTTATAATTTGCTGCAGATTTGATTTACTAAGATTTTTTGTTGGATTGTTTCTGAGCTACGAGTCGACAAGTACTTCTGGAGTAAAAAATTTGTTTTTAATTTACCCCCACCCCTACCTGTTGATCGTTAATTGATTCTCGATGGTTGATTTTAAGTGGAAATAGAATTCTCTACAACGTTTACTAAGAAAGCTTTTTTGATTAGATAACGCCTTCCCTGCTTTTTCCCGACTTATCTGAAATCTGACTTTTTGTCGCCTCGTAGCTCGGAAGCGTTTGGTCCTACAAAAAATCGTATTAGCTCAAAATTGTAGAAAATTCAATAATCTTTAATTTTGTGCTAAACATTATTTCGCCTACGACCTACGGTTTTCGAGATATTGGCGAAAAACGAAAAAAAATCACCTTAAAACCGTTCCTGAGGCCAAACGGCACTTTTTCCCTCATTCTCGCAGAGAAACCTTATTTTTTTTCTTTTATTTGGCCTCTTCGGGCTTAGATTGACTGGACTATAACTCGGTTCTTTATTTTTTTTTATATTTGAAACTAATACAGGTTTTTTATTTATTTTAAAATTATTGTTCTTATGCTTTTATGAGTTTGTTATATTCGAGTTGAAAACGTTTCCTTTCGATAACGTCCTCATCCATGTGGGCAAAGCTCTCCTCTTGCATCCTCCTTCTACTCTCCATCTGATCGTTGAGTGCTTTGATGAGGTCATCGTTTGTCACATGTTTTGCTATAACTTCCCCCGCATTAAGTTTGATGGTCGGAACGCTCCAGACGTTTACGGGAGCGATCTCCAAAGCAGTCATATGAGTTTCATTGAATTCGCCATTTTTCAGCAGATTTGTGTCTCTGATGGTGTCCCAGTGTATCCTAAAATTAAAGAAAATAATCAAAAGTTGCTCATTTTTTCACACTTACGACATTGTTCCACCCTCGTTTATTTCTTTCTGATCAACTGTTCCGTTGATCTGAACGAGACCAGTATCTTGAACATCGGAATAAATTGCAGTCGCATTTACAGTGAATTTATTCCCATTTATTTCACTTTTCGTAGTTTTTAATATTTTTCCTGTATACATCTTCCGTTCTTTCATCACAATCGTAATACTAAAATTTTTTTTTATTTATTTGTTAAAATTGGATGCAAAATGACTTACTCGACATTCTCCTTTTTAAGAGGAATTACTCGTTCGACGTCTTCATATACGGTCCTGTTTTCGTGATATTTTTGACCTCTTACGAGAAATATGTTTTCGAATACTTTTTCCAGCTTTTCAGTTGTTATAGCGTCATCAGTTTTGGCATCCTGGGCTGAAACTCCTGCAAAACCACGTGTAACAGAGAAAAAACACCACGTGCAAGAAACAAAATAAACAAATAATTTCAAAATTTCTTTAATTTAAATGTTTATTTAGTTCTTATCTTCATACCTTCGGATGATGCATAAAGAGCCAAAGCTGCAGTAACCAAACAAGCGATCGCTTTCATTTTGTCTTCACGTCTGTCCGCTGTCGAGTTCCTATTTTGATCATCAAAAGTTGATAAAATAATCTTTTTAAAATTGAGATTGCAATAGGTCAAGTCCAACAAAAAAAAATTGTCCTTGGGTTTTATAAGGAGAAATTTTTTTTTTTTAAATTCTTCCCCAATTCGAAGAAAAAACGGCAGATTTTGCACAATTTTTAACCTTTTTCAGCCTTTTACGGTAACCCTTTTGAAGATTTTGAACCTTTCACACTATGATGATAATAGTGCTAGTTTGTAGCCCTAATATTGAGGTGAATGGCACGAAATTCGGTATTTGAGCATTCGATCTTCGATTAAAAGATTAGAAAGATCCTTTTTAGGCAGCTTGAACATTTATTCAACTTATAAAACAATTTTCAGCAATTTTTTTAGCATTTTTCCAGGAGAAAGACATGTTTAAGCCAACTTTTGATCCTTAGTCGAGAAGACGGATTCTTTTAAGGCATACTTTCATGTTTTTCAACCTTTTTTAACTAGAATATACCATTTATTTTTTTACCAGCCTATTTTTGAACCTAGTAGTTTGTATTCTCACAAATTAAAAGATTTTGCTTTTGTAGACCTGACGTAGATGGTGGCTAGAAGGATGCCATGAGAAACCATATAACAGATAGGACTGTATTAACATTCAAATTTTAACTTCTCCTGATTAGGCTACTCAAGCTTCCAGCCTATTCTTAAGCCTGTTCTAAACCTAACACTTTCAAAAGTGTAAAATGCTAAAAACGGCAACGTTGGATCAGATTAGCGGAGTTCATTTTTTGGGGTTGAATTTCAATGTTGAAGTAAATTTTAGTTGGAAAAATTACAGTCAGGTGGTAGCACCTGAAGATCGGTTTTTAAATATCGATTTCCCGTGTTTTCTCCGAAACTATTGAACCGATTTTTGATTTCTCAGTCTTATTCGTTCTAGGAAAAATTAAGTATTTTCATGATGTCTCCCAGATTCTTGAGCATAGGATATAAAAAGGCTCTTTCAGAAAATATTTTTCAAAAAAGTTAAAAATCGCTCATGAATACATCGGTTGATTTATTTTTAATGATTTTAAAAAAAATTAATAAAAAATATTCATTAGATCCGGAGAAAAAGCAGGAATCGTGAATCCATTTTGGGTTAGAACAAAAAAGTTATTGTTTGTAGTTTCAAATTCTTTACTTAAGGTGGGTACAAATTTGGGAAATCTCTTTGTTGTGCTTTATGCATTGATGACTTTTTTATAAGCGTCTTGAAAACGATTCATGCTCATGCTGTCAGGATCCGACGGATCGTAATCCGCAACGCTTGCTTTATAGTGCTTCAGTATATCCTCCATGCAATCGTTGAGGGCTTTCATGAGGTCAGCGTTAGTCACATACTTCTCGATGACGTCAGCCACGGAAAGTTTGACGTACCCGATACTCCATTCGCTTTCGGGAGCGAGCTCTAAAGGTGTAACATGTGTGGCATTGAATTCACCCCTTTTGATCAGCCAAGTATCTCTCCATTTATTCCAATGGATTCTTTAAAACAAAATGGTGATCATCTCATACTCGATGTCATACTCACGACAGTTTTCCTGTCTCATTGACTGCTTTCTGATCAACCGTACCGTTGATCTGAACGACACCATCTTCTTGAACATCCAAGAAAATTGCAGATGCATTCAAATTAAAGTTGTTATCTTTCACTTCACTTTTCGCATCAATGATTACTTTTCTTGTATACACCTTCCGTTCTTTCAAGACTATTAAAATACTACAAAAATATTATTATACCAACCATGTTGAAATCGAATGCAAAATGACTTACTCGACATTTTCTTTTTTAAGTGGAATTTCTCGGCTTTCTTTTTCATATACTGTCCCATTATCATGATATTTAGCTTCACGTTTAAGGAAAATGTTTGAAAATACCTTTTCAAGTTTTTCAGAAGTTACAGTGTCATCTAGAAAAATATCATTAATTTTTTGTTTTAACGAAAAAAGTACATACCTTCGGATGCTGCATAAACAGCCAAAGCTGAAAAAACCAGAAAAGCGATCACTTTCATGTTGTCTTCACGTCTATCGAGTTTCCTGTTTCTATTGTGATCTTATTTAAGTTGATAAAATAATCTCGATGTTGCAATAGGTCAAGTCTGGGTAGAAAAAAAAAATAAAGGAAAACGAAAAGAAAAAAATAGTCCTTGAATTTTCGGAAATAACGTCTAAAGTGTTTATTCTCACAATTTAAAAGATTTTGCTTTTGGAGACCTTTTGTGTCATTTTCATAAGCACCAAACTTCCAAGAATCGACATTACAAGCTATTTGCAGATAACTGAATAGATGGTGGCTAGAGGATGCCATAAGAAACCATACAATAGATAGGACTGTATTAACATTCAACGTCTCCTGATTAGCCTACTCTTTCTTTATTATCATTATTCTAAAAATTATACCTGGTAGCTCAGAATAAAATATATGCACTAGTCGATGTACTTTATCAATCTCAAGATAAATCCAGTATTAAATCAGTTTTTCGCCTGCAAGGTCATTTAAATTGAACTAAATTGGTAGGTCGCGCAGAGGCTATCAGAATATCATTTTAATGAATCTTAATTTTGGTAATCGTTATCATTCGATACTGTATGCAGGCCAGGAAGAAACGATCGGAAAAGACGATCATTTTGGTAGATTTTTGTTTTTCTTCGAACCTACTTATTGCAATGGGAGAAGTTTCAGAATCAACTCTTTTAAAGACCGTTTTTCGTTTTCACATTCCCTGGACTCTGTAGCCACCATCACCTCTGAATTGGTGTGGTGATGATATATTTATGTATTAAAGATTGTTTTTCTTACTATTTTTCGTATCTTGAAAATCCTTAAAAGATAAAAAAGATCCTGTTTGGGCCAGTGGAGTTATAGGATGATAGAAGAAGCAGTGTTTTCTGTAGGTTATAACAAAATGGGATAATGTAGCAGGTCGTCATGTTGCGATTTATAAATTGTGATTCTGAATACTGGAAACCATAGACGTTTTAGAAAACTCAAGGACTAGTTTTTTTCCATCAATGCTTGACCTATTGCAAAATCTAATTTTATAGAGATTATTTTATCGACTTAGGATCGCAAAACTCGATAGATGTGTAAACAACATGAAAGTGATCGCTTGTCTGGTTTTTTCAGCTTTAGCTGTTTATGCAGCATCCGAAGGTAATCTTTTCATTTAAACAAAAAACTTAATGTTTTTCTAGATGACACTGTAACTTCTGAAAAAATTGAAAAGGTATTTTCAAACATCTTCCTTAGACCTTATTATAAGCACCATGATAATAGGACCGTAAATGAAGAAGAAGAACGAATAATTCCACTCAAAAAAGAAAACGTCGAGTAAGTAATTTTGCATTCGATTTCAACATTGGGTACAATTTTTGTAGTATTTCAATTGTCATGATAGAACGGAAGACGCTTCCAAGAAAAGTAATCATTGATGCGAAAAGTGAAGTTCAAGGGAACACTTTTAATTTGAATGCATCTGCAATTTTATTGGATGTTCATGAAGATGGTGTCGTTCAGATCAACGGTACGGTTGATCAGAAAGCAGTCAATGAGACTGGAAAACTGTCGTGAGTATGACATCGAGTATGAGATGATAACCATGTTGTTTTCAAGAATACATTGGAATCGATTAAGGGACACTTGGCTAATCAAAAGGGGCGAAATCACTGCCACACATATCGCACCTCTGGAGCTCGCTCCCGAAAGCGAATGGAACGTCGAATCCGTCAAACTTTCTGGTGCGGATGCTATCGCAAAGCACGTGACAAACGATGACCTCATAAAAGCGCTCAACGATCTCATGGAGAGCGATCTGAGGGAGGAACAATCCTTCGTTGCGGATTACGATCCATTGGATCCTGATAGAATCACTATGACTCGTTTCCAAGAAAAATATAAAAAACTCATTAATGCATGAACCCGAATATGACAAACTATACATTTTGTATTGCTCAAAATAATAATCAGCGTTTTTTTAAGAGAATTTTTTCATTTACATACTTAGCTAATAAAGAATGATTTAAAAAGCAGGGTTGCATCAGGCGATTTGTTGAGAACTGGACTAGGCACTTCCAAGTGGGCGGATTGTAGCATATTGAGCTACTTGGGGGGAGTTGCCAAATCGGATGTTTTTCTCAAAGTCACGATGGGTAAATTTTTGTCCTGTAGATCTCCTTTTTTCGACTTTCATTGTTTTTGTCATAAAAATTATGATTACAAAGTTTACGATTTTCAAAAAAATAAAAACTTGGCGACCTACATTAGTGTATTCTAAAACTAAAATTCAAATGAAATTTTTCAAAAAAACCAACAGTTTTTTCAGGATATTGGAGAAATACATCAAAGAAAAATGCCGCGGTAATAGGGGCTCTTATTTCCTCATTCCGTACATGTTCGTAGCCAACATCTAGGTTTAAACATTTAGGTAGCCTAAATGGACACTTATGACGACTAGTGCTGCGGCCATTGAAGGTCGTGTTCAGACAGAAGACATGTCTGGATCCTACCCAAGTGACACTTGATCTGAGCAACAATCTTCTGGTCCATTCTCCTCATTTCCTCATTCCTTACATGTTCGCTACCTACGGACACTTTTCACTTAGTTGGGGTTCAGAATATTGCCCAGTAATGAGTGCCTAATAATCCCTAAGTATCCTGATGACAACTGTTTTATTTATTTTTAGACTTTGCTTGCTGTTGAAATCTGTCTAATTCTTTTAGTATTTTGACCATGATGTCATTTCGTCGTTCTGTCTTCATCAGTTTATTTAGCGCCCAGTATAAATCAATGATTGATTCGCAGTCTTTACCTTCAGTCACCGACATTATTTGCTCCTCAAGATCTTCTGAGGAAAACTCAATTCTTAGCTTTTTAGGGCTACTTTCGTAAGCATCGTTTATGTCGGACAAAATCTTTTCGTAAAAAGCTTTCCTTTGCTCTCTCGTTATGTCTACTCTGTATATTTCGCGTCTGTACTCGCTGAACATCTTCGGAACACATTTGTCACTCTTGCCTAATATCAAGAGGTCCATTTCATTGTTTAATTTGGACAATAATAGTTCAACTTTGTTTATCTCGTCTTCTAATAAATTGACGTCACCGAGCCATATTACGGTTTTCTCGCTCAAAGGCAAGTTTGCCAAGTGATAGTAAATTTCATCGAATCTGTTTTGTATTAGGAGCAATTCGATGGAAAAAAGAGAATGGAAATCCGCTGCGTTTAAGACTGCATCACAAATGTATTTAGTTTCGTTTCTATCGCCTATGATCAACAGTTTTTTCATTTGCTCGCTTTTGATCAGATTCAAAATTTTGTTCGTAGTGGGCTCAAAAAGAGGTTCAAGGTATTCTGGAATTTTGCTTCCTTTGTGCGAAAAAGATGGCTCTTTTATTGATTTTTTGGCATTTTCGTAATCTTCAAGTTGGACATCTAAATTGGGAATTTGGACCGTTTGTTGGTGCATGTCGGGATGCTTTCGTTTTAGGAAAGAAAATACGGCTTCGGTGCATAAAGATTCGAGTTCTGCACCTGAATATCCTTGGGTGATTTCCGCTATGCGGTTTATGAGGGTTTCGCTTTTGCTTTTTGAATGGATCCTTAGGATTTCTTTTCTGGCGCTTAGGTCAGGAAGGGGGAAATAGAGTTCGCGGTCGAAACGTCCTGGGCGGCGTATAGCTTCATCGATGGTATCAAGCCTGTTGGTTGCTCCTATCACTATGATGTTACCTCTTGATTCTAGTCCATCCATTAAGCTCAAAAGAGTACAAACGAGAGAAGAATACGCTCTATTTTGGTCCGTACATCTTTCCTGACAGAGCCCATCTAGCTCATCTATGAACAAAATAGTCGGCCTCTTCTGCGCTTCTTTGAACAAAGCCCTCAATTTCCGTTCAGACTCGCCAAAAAATTTGTCAAAGAAGTCTGTGGAGCGGCGCCACATGAATCTCATAGGAGACGACATGGTCAAGCATTCGTTGGCCAATGCTCGTGCCAGAAGGGTCTTCCCTGTTCCGGGTGGACCATAGAAGATGACTCCTTTGGGCGCTTTGATGCCGTTTTCGTTGACGAAACTCTTATACTTGCAGGGAAAAACGATCATCTCTTTTAAACATTCTTTTTGCCTATGAAGGCCCCCAATATCTTCAAATTTGATCTTACTGCTTTCATCTTCATTCGATATCACATCACCGCTTTCAATTCTGTCATCATCTATATCAACATCGAATTGTAGGTCATCTACCTGGTTGGTTTTGTCATTCATTTTATAAGTTTACTGTGAATTTAAAATCAAACAATATGCTGAAGTTGTGGCAACCTGTTGTTGAAATTCATAAAAACACATGAGAATAGAGCATATTCAGAAAGATTTTGAACCCTAAAGCACCATAGGGCAGCAAATAAACAAAAAAAGCTACTTTTTGAAAAAGTTCCCTTTTTGCAGGGGGTTTCAACTTCCATAACTCCAGACCAGACCTTTCGATGATAAAAGCCAATTTTCGACTAGAAAGAACCTTTTTTAGCCAAATTTTGGATCTTTTCTAATATGAAGAGCAAATTTTAGGCATATTTCGAACCTCTTTTCTAGATTTTCAACCTTTTTACTTTCTGGGTAGATTTTTCACCTTTTTCTGCAAGAAAAGACTATTTCAGACAGTTTTTTTTTTGGGCGATATTTGTACTATTTTAAGACATGTTAAAATAAAACAAAGAAATTTACAATTTATTTTAGAAAAATATTTAAAATGTACACAATTTGAACTTCCTTTTGATTAAAAATCGATTGTTTCAAAACATAAACGGAAATTACAAACACACAAAATTATAACTAAAATAATGACTAAAATATAACTAAAAAAAAGGACGGTTCTAAATTAAGTGATGAATGCCTTAAATAATAGTTTTTTAATTTTCTTCTTATATACAAAATCGAATAAAATCTTTAAATAAATAGAGGACACGAAAATATTTACATTATTTTGGTGGGATTTGACGCCTTTTGGGCGGACAACACCATGTCGACAAAATAGAAAATATCTAATAATATCTAATTTAAACTGATTTAATCAGTAATTTAAATAATGTAATATCAAGGTATTTTATACAAAGGATTTTTCTATATTGAGCTTAAAATTGAATTATTTGACTTAAAATAGAATTTGAATTAATTTGTAAACGAAGAATACTGACCCCCTAATACTGGAAAGACGTTATTTACAATAAAAACTCTAGTTTTATTTTAAAATTAAATTAAATCTATTTTTAAAAATTTCTTTGGCCATTTTTCCTCCATGAAATTAGAAGAGGTTTTTCAGGAACCGGTGGTCGTGGGAGGTTTCGTGCGTCGTCCGCATTTCCTTTCGTCGGAGTTGTCGCCGCAGTCGTCGTGGCCGTTGCAGACGTCTCGTTTTACGATGCAACGTCCATTCCTAGAAAAGTGAGTGTTACAAAAAAGAAAGAAAGGCAGGTGGAGGAGGTGGTGGTGGTGGAGGAGGAGAGGAGGTGGAGGTGGAGGTGGAGAGGAGGTGGAGGTGGAGAAGGAGGAAGTGGGTGGTGGTGGAGGAGGAGGAGGAAGTGGGTGGTGTTGGTGTGGTGGTGGAGGAGGTTGTGGTGGTGGTGGAGGAGGAGGAGGTGGTGGTGGTGGTGGAAGAGGAGGAGGTGGTGGTGGTGGTGGATGGTGGGAGGAGGATGGAGAGGAGGAGGTGGTGGTGGAGAGGAGGTGGTGGTGGTGGTGGAGGAGGAGAGGAGGAGGTGGTGGTGGAGGAGGAGGTGGTGGTGGAGGAGGAGGAAGTGGTGGTGGAGGAGGAGATGAGGTGGAAGTGGGTGGTGGTGTGGTGGTGGAGGAGGAAGTGGTGGTGGTGTGGTGGTGGAGGAGGAAGTGTTGGTGGTGTGGTGGTGGAGGAGGAAGTGGTGGTGGTGTGGTGGTGGAGGAGGAAGTGGTGGTGGTGTGGTGGTGGAGGAGGAAGTGGTGGTTGAGGAGGAGGTTGTGGTGGTGGTGGGTGAGATGATGGTGGAGGAGGAGGAGGAGGCGCAAATGAGCATTACTCAGCAGTTCACCAAGTCCAACTCTTTTGCGCCTCCTCATCCTCCTCCTCCCCTCGCCTGGCCTAGAACCGGCGATATCGCCTGCAACACCTTGGTATACTTACTCGCATCTCCATTCGTGACTTTTGCACACGCCACCGCAACCAAATGGCTCGTCCGAATGATCCTCACAATCAATGAATCCGTCGCAGAAGTTCTTGCTCGGTATACACTGGCTATTATTGCACGTGAACTGCGTCGAGTTTAAACACGCTAAATCAAAATCAATAACACAAAAAAAGCAAAATAATGTATTTTACCAATGGTACAGTTCGATTCATCTGCTGCATCCCAGCAGTCAACTATGCCGTCGCACCTTCTGCTTTTGGGTAAGCACGAAAGGTTTTTTCCGCACTGGAAATGCGTTTTTAAATCGCAATCTGCTAGAATGGTAAGGTTAGAAAAAGGATGGTTCAAAATGTTATACGTACAGCAGTCGTTTTCGTCAGTGTGATCATAGCAGTTGAAATGTCCATCGCATCTTTTGATCAACGGTATGCATAGAGCGTTTCCACATTGCCATTCGTCGTCTCGGCATTTGGAATCGTCAACACAGCTAAAACGTTTGTTAGAATATAGTTGGAATAGCAATGTGCTTACCGATGAGCGTAGTCGGTGAGTTTTGTGCAAATTTCGAGATCTAGTTTGCAGAGTCCGCCGCATCCTGTTGGATCCAAAGGATCTTTGGTTGCTCTACAGATGGGAACTGGGTCGTTTTCTAAGGCAACGCAGACTTCACCTTCGGCACAATCGAGGCAGGATTTTTCTTGAGATTCCGTCGTGGTTGCTTTAGTCGTTGTAGTTGTGGCTGCTTCAGTTGTTTTTTCCACATCGGTATTGATGAGAATCTTGATAGTTGTTGGTTCGGGCGTAGTTGTCGTTTCAAGGGTTTCGTTTAGCTCGGCTTCTAGAGCGTCTGACATTTCGCATTTTTCGATTTCAAAGTCTCCAGTCGATCCGAGCGCCAGGCATGGCTCAGGTCTGCTCAATTTCAAGCCATCGCTGAGGCAGACACGTTTTCTTTTGCGGAAAAGGACCAAAGGCCTTCTCGCATCAAGAGCAGCGCATTCGCTCCAGTCTGACCACTGTGACCAAGACACTTCTTCCGTCATTGCAGAAAAACTTATCGATTGTATATCAATTATGAATTTTCCAAGCCAACAGTGACCATGAGTGTGGTTTAGCCCGTTCAAAAAAGCAAGCCCGACGTTACTCACAGTCAAACCGTGCTTCGCTTTCAGAACTAATGAACATTTGACTTTCAAATTTGGCAAAAGGCTCGTCACCATCGCTTTCCGTACATCAGACCAAAGCAAAGAACGCTTGAACAATGACTCCAACTGTTCCGATATTTCGCGACTTAGTTTCCGAAACTGTATCGAACCCTGGTCCAAATATGTCGACCTAAATGGCTCGTTCATTATGCGAAATTCGCCGGAAACGAGCATTTCAGCTGAAACAAAAAGATAAAACTTAAATGCGATTTGTCTTCCCAAATAGGAATGAAGATGTAAAAAGAAGAATAGACGTTATGGAAACGTTTCTTCTCCTTTTCTTTTTATGGAGTACAATAGGTGATACAGTCTTGATATTTATAGCTCGGGGAAGGAAGAGCTGGGGGCCACCTCTATTCATCAAGAGAAATATAACTCGGCCTGATATTCCTTTTAGCGAATGTAAATTAAGAAAGACTGGCGGGGCCTTCTATTGTTCGGAGTGACCAAGAGTGGGCAGCGGCGGGGTAGGCCCTCCCGCGGAGAAACCCCCTTTTCCTAAATGGCAACGACCAATATCGCTTTTCCATGTCGATTTACAAAACTAATAAAAATTACATATTCCAACTTATTGGAGTCGTCTGGTAACGTTCGGATTTATGGTTATGGCAGAGGAAACAAAAGATCGTCTCTGTCCGGGTGCCCATAACTTCGTTTTTGCTCATTCCACGTTTCAATTGAACATGAGGTAGAATAAAGAGCGAATATTTCAGTTATTTTGCAAAACCAAGGAAAAAATTTGCTTTTCATATATTTAGAAGACTAGTCTCATTTTATAGGTTAAGAAGTGAGGGACATTTTACAAGAAATCCGAACTCGATCGGACGAGCGATTCTCCCGCAACTGCTTGATTTACAAAAATGGAAAACTTTGACCATCGATATCTCCTGAACGGCTGGACCGATCTTGACGCCGGAAAGCTCGTTAGACGCAGAATGTTAAAAACTTTCTTTTTGTACTTAACAGTCAAGTCCCTAGAACCTATAGTTTTGGAGCTAGAGGTCAAAAACTCAAAAAAGGTTTTGGGACCGTTTTTCAAGATGGCGGACGAATTTGTGGGTCAATAGACTGGACTATGGGTCCTTTTGACTATACAAGATCTCCATGACCCTTTCCTAAAATCCATCGAGGGTTATACAACAAGATAAAAGTAATATCGCGCAAGTGCGATATTTTGATACCATGGTGCAATTTTAGAATATTGGCGAGGAGGCCAAGGACGAAGTCGTCGATGATCGATTCGAATGCAAAATGCATAAGTTCCCTCCCCCGCCATCGTCCATCTAACTGCCCGCACCGATCATTACGTCATTCTTTATTCGCACCTGTTTCATCGCCCAGAAAGATTCCTCAATTCTCCACATAAATCGCGTAGAATCAACTTCAATGTCCCAACAATCATACCATCCCAACGATATCTACCAAAACGAATTTACGAGCGCTTGTACATCCTATGTCATTGTCATAAAATGGTTTTTTTCCTTAAAAAAAGTAGTTGGGGACATAATTAAGGGAGGTAGTTAAACAACGGGAGAAGATTGAGTTGGAAATAAAGAGGGGAGATGGAAAAAAAAGGACCTAAAACAATCTTGGTTGTTAAATCGTCTAGAGTACCGTTCTCATTAGTAAGTTGAACTAGGGCGACTTTTTGGTTTAGGGGACAAAGAAATTATCCTGTCTCCGTTGATGTTGACTAATTGCTTTATAATACGCCCCTGTCTTTCCTTCCCCTATCAATTTTCATTTGTTTTAACTCGTAATTTCCACCTGTTACGGTCTTCCATCGAATTTCCGCCAAAACTGAGGGTGGAAATTAGAAAAAATCTAATCTTCTTTTATTTTCAAGGAGAGCCTCCTTTCATTTGCACCTGAATTGACTTGAAATTTTAATTCAGTTTTATTACCTCGAAATACGACCTTTTTTAAATAATTTTTTTTTCTTTGTTGTTTTTTAAACAAAGCGTTGACCTTTTGAGGTTACTTTGGTCAAATTGAATTTCTATGGACTATTATAATGTGGACTTGCGTAGGCATATTCATTGTTTTATTCTCTTTATTTTATTTTTAATTATTTTCATTTTTATAGGAGTTTCTTTCATGTCTCTTGGCTCCATTGTGGTGTTTCACCTATCTAGGGGCTCGTTTTCTTTCTACCAGTTTTCGTGATCCGGAGATCTGATCTACCCGTTTTTAGAATACGGGAAGATCTACCCGTTATAGGAGTACGGGAAGATCTATCCGTTGTAGGAGTACGGGAAGATCTATCCGTTATAGGAGTACGGGATGATCTATCCGTTAAGGAGTACGGGAAGATCTACCCTTTGTAGGAGTACGGAAAGATCTATTCGTTATACGAGCACGAGTGCCGGAAGATCTATCCGTTATAGGAGTACGGGAAGATCTACCCGTTGTAGGAAAACGAGAAGATTTACCCGTTGTAGGAGTACGGAAAGATCTATCCGTTGTGGGAGTACGGGAAGATCTACTCGTTATAGGAGTACGGGAAGATCTACTCGTTATACGAGCACGAGTGCCCGAAGATCTACCCGTTGTACGAGTACGAGTACGGGAAGATCTACCCGTTATTTATCACGATTTTCACGACGATGAGTGCCCACAATCCACATACTTCTCTTAATTTAAAGCTATTGAATTCTACCTGATTAAATAATGCTGAATGCTATTGTGCATTAATATCGCATAGAAGGAAATTAGCAATGCGTCTAATTTATGTAAATACAGGCATCCAATTTGGCCAATCTATTCCGTCATACGGGTGATTTGACGCATGATGGACTATTTTCGTCAAATGACATGCAGAATTATTCGTTCGAAAAAAAGCATGAAAATCACAAAAAACTTCCTCTAACCCTTTCACACTCAAATCTAGCACTTTTCATTGTTGTACAGGAGGCGCTTGGAAACTAATCATCTTAAGCACTCAAATACTTCAGAATTAAAAGCTGTACGAAAAAACAACAAATTTTGCTGCTTTAGGTTCCATCTTGCAACGAAATCTTTTATCAATGAATAAAATCATCAAAGACGGAAACATTTTAATTACCCTTATTAGAATTGTTAAGTTTCAGCTTAAGTAGAGGTAATTTGGCCGGTAAATATAACGTAGATAATTGTTATCATTTTTATTATCTATCGTGTTGTCGCCCTTTTTGAAAGTTTTCTGATGACTTAATAAAAGGCTGGAGGGGGAGTCGGACCTCATTAAGGACGTAATTATGAAACCTCCGGTCACACAGAAAAGAAAGGAAAAAAATTCCGAGAGCTTGCGGTCGGATGTACAGGACGGTTTTTCCGATCTCGACAAAAAGTTGGATTTTCTTAAGCGGAACGATGGGAACCACTAAGTTTTGGATCGAGCGATGAAACCCTCGACGTCCGTTTAGGGAGGACACGGATGATCGGATTTAAAGGATTCTCCGCCTTTCCAAATTCCTCATTCTTTACGAAGATAATCAAGATAAAGGTAGCCTCTTTTATCCTGACGTCCGATCTTAATCGGATCACCCACTGACTATTTTTGTCAAACCCGTTTTATTTGTCTTCAAATCGATAAATTTAAGTCAACGGCTACTTTAAAAACGTCAGCTCGATTGCCCCTTTTATTGATTCTCCTTTTCAAAAATAAGGAAATAAATTATCCATTTAGTTTATAGCCAATCAATAGTAGAAAAAAAAAGATTAATTGGAATTTGTTGAGCCTTTTACCTTTTTCGACTAAAAACACCCTTTTAAGGCATATTTTCGACCTATTTTTTGATGAGAAAACAATTTTTAGATTTTGACCTTTTAGTTATCACCATTTTTAAGTAGATTTTGGCCTATTTTCGTCTATAGATACCCTTTGTACCGAAATTTTCATGGCATTTGTGAAGTTCAATTACAAGGAAGGATCTTAAATATTATTAATGTACTTTCAAATACTTGAAGTATAATTTCCATTTTTCACTTTCTTGAAAATTATGAACAAGTAGTTACATCGTTTATCTGTTTAGTAGGAGAGGTGAAAGTCAAACAACTGAAAACACGCGATCCATAGTTTGAGAAGGAAAAAATCAGCTCGCACGTTATTTCTTAATTTTAGGTGTTGAATAATGCCCGATTATCTTACTCAACAATATCTAAGAAAGGAAAAAAAAATTACTTTTGGATTTAGGTTTTTCAAGAAAGGAATAAATCGTAATTAGGTGGCCCACGAACATGTTTTTTTAAATTTTCACAAAAAGTGATAGAACACCCTCAAAAACTCAAAAAATGGTCGTTTTTCGCACTTTTAAGGGTATTTGGGCTAACTTCAGATTCGTGTTCTTCGCCCCAAAAAAACATTGAAAAATCAGTTTTGTTTGAAAATCGCGAAAAATATCTGGTTTTCTTGGGAAATAGGCTAGATTTCCATTATTTTGGAGCACTTATAGCGCATTATGGGGCTCTAGGTACTGCTAGTTTCCAAGTTAGGGCCGATTTTCCGAATGAATTTTCCCACCCCCTAATTACACACAATCAAGACCGTCAATGTATTTTGTACTTTTCCAACAAAATTAGGTCAGAAAACGACAGGAAGTTCTTCCATTTCCACATTTATTTAAATTTTGAAGAAAAATCCAATTCAGCACCGAAATTTTTGCAACCCACGGATATTTGCCTCGGGGAAGCGGAAGTTAATTTAATTTTCAATAAAAAAAGCATGGTTTTGTTAAAAAAATTAATGAATCTGCAAATCGAACGATAAAAAAAGGGAAAAAATATTTCCAATTTCCTGTCATTTTTGTTTGTCTTTGATATTTTTCAAATAAAAAAAATATAGGTCTCAAAGGAAATAGGGCCAGATGAGTCCTTTAAATTGAAATAAAAATAAATCCCCGGGAATGCAAAGGAATCGAGCAAGTGAATGTTTAAATTGCAAAGACAGGGAAGCATGAGGGAGACAAGAGCTTGGAATTCCTCCCTTTTCGGGCTTGCGCTTTCCCGACCCCTGTCGCACATCCAACCCCAATTTTCAATTTTTTCCATTTCACCTTATTCTACAAGGGAAATTGTTTAAAATTCAAATAAAAATAATTTTTCCCCTTTTATTTTGATTCAATTTTAAAGCGAGTTGACGTTTTGATGAAGAAAATACCATTTTCTTTTATTTAAATAACAGGCGAAAAGGATTTTCCAAGAGCTCAGACCCTTTCCCCTCCTTCAGAGACTTGAATTTATTTTCCTAAAAAACTAATTTTTCCGCTTTTTTCTTAGAAAAGTTTTTCATTCAAATATGCGAAAAGTTTTATGCAGGAAAGTCAGGATAAGCCGGATTCTCGAGGGATTTTTACTTTAACTTTTTCATCTTTTAACAAAATTTTGGTTTATGTAGTCGAAAAAAAAGGAGCCTGGGATGTTTAATATTACAAATTAATTAAAGAGTTTTCTCTACTAGCTTGGATTTTCCCTATTAAAACTTGCGTTTTAAGCTGTTAACAAACTTGTCTCCTTTGTCATAATGGCGACGACTTAAATTAATTTTAACTTTATGCCGCAGACTTGATAATAACAACTTTTAAGTTTGTTGATGATGGTTTTTTGAAAGAAAAAGGGTTGGGTGATGAATTCCTTTTTAAAAGCCCCCACGGACGATTTTTCAACGGAACCGTTGACGTATGAAAAAAGAGATAATCTCGTTTTAAAAATAATCGTCGTTTGATGATCTTTACCGGGTTCGCTTTTTTTTTGTGTTCCGCCCTTTTTACGTTTCGTAATTCCTGAGGGATCAACCTCCGTGAAGTTGAGCCGTCCGTGACTTGATAGATGAAAAATGTCGAGGGAACTACGGATTTGAGTTTTTTTCTTACGTTTTTTAGGTCGATCAGCCGTGATCGTTCGTTTGGGAATTCCATGTGCGGAGATGAATTTTTCCTATCATTGGCTGCAGCTACGTCTGTAGCTTTTGCCCCATTAGTCCAGTCAATCTAAGCCGGGGGGTGAAAAAAAAAAGTATTTTGTTTCTCTACGGAAATTAGGGTTGGTCCCCTAATTAACCAAAAAAAAAAGTCCATAACCGAAACAAGTGCGCTTTGGCATCAGGAGCAATTTTTTCCGTTTTTTCGCAAATATCTCGAAAACCGTAGGTCGTAGGTGAAATAATTTTCAGTAAAAAATTAAAGATTTTTGAATTCGCTACAATTTTTAGCTAATAAAATTTTTTGTGGAACCAAACGTATCTGAGCTAAGAGGTGGAAAAAAACGGGGTTTTCTATTTTGACCTCTGAAGGAAGGAAGACGTCATCTAATCAAAAAAGTGTACTTAATAAAAGTTGTAGAGAATTTAATTACCTTTTGAAATCAACTCTCAAAAGGCAATTAATGATAAATAGGGAGAGGTGGGGGTAAATTTCAAAAAATTTCAAAACAAATTTCATTCAAAAATTGAAATTTCAAAAATTTTTATAAAAACAAAATTAAAGCTTATAAAATTTTCTACAGATTTGATTTACTAACATTTTTTCTAGGACCAAACATTTCTGAGCTACGAGGCGACAAAAAAGGGGGATTTTCGAGTTTTTCCTAAGAAAAGAGCTAATAAATTTTGAAAGAGTCAAAACCTACTCAGGACTCAGAACTGATTTTGTTGAGAGTTCTACCTTTTGGATTAGAAAAAAAGTTGATTCCGAGGGCGAACCAAGGGACCGGAAAGAGTATAAAAACGACATTTTGCCTTGTCATACGATAAATTTACCGTCGACCAAGTCCCATAACGTAAGACGACGGCAGAAGCAAAAGGGAGGGCTCTACCTCAAAACTTTACAACTCGCCTGCATGAGAGAAACCCCTATTCATAAAATACGACAGATTCCCCGGCAAATTTTTCTTTTACTTTTTCTTAAACGATTTTCTTTGCCGGATAAGGCCTCCGGAGAGGCGTGAGAGAACCTGGGAAGACAATAAAAATTCAAAGAATAAACAAGACGGGAAGGGGAGAATTGCCGGTACGGAACAAGGAGTCGCCCCGTTAATGGACGGGAATAAACGGCTTGTTACGTACCTTCCTCTTTTTCCCCTCCCGCTCTAAATTACCGCAAGAACAAATAAAAATCCCAGAAATTGTTCACTTTCGCTTATTGTTTTTCAATTCCGAAAGCCGTTACCAGCCAAGATTTCCAATCAAAAACGGAACTTTCATCCTCATTTTCTCATTCTTTTCAAACATTGCGGTTTTCCTTCAATTCTAAACGGAAGGATAAATTTTTCGCGTGGCTGACATTGTCACTCCTCCCACACTTAGTTTTACACGTAGCGGCAGATGTTTTAGCTTGTTCGGGGTGGGTCCTTTATCTCCAAAACTCATAAAAATTCATAAAACATAAAAAACGTGGCATCTCTTATTTCGTACGAATTTTTTTTTTCCAACAAACGAAATGACAGCTTTCAAGATTAATTCGATAGATCTCGCATATTTTAAAACTGGTTTTTTAAAGCTTGTCATGTTCAAATTATGTCAAAACAAGGCTTTGTACGTAGGGGAAATTGATTGGAAGAAGCAATGATAAGAAATGAGTTTTTTCTTGTTCGGAGGCGACTTGTGTGAAGAAAATAAAGAAGCAGCCGCCTGTGACGGCTCGGTCACACCCGGCCTCGCGTTTCCGCCTTGAAGAAGAAAAAAAATTTCAAGACGTCCGACCGCATTAAAATGGTCAACGTAATAACGATGTCCGAAGCCGTGAAATAGTGACGGATGTCATAAAAAAGGAAGCCGCGAAAATTGTTTAGTGGTAGCTCTACCAAAAATATTCTTTTAAAGCAGTGGTTCCCAAACTGGGGGGCGTAAGTCCTGTCAAAAAACCTCGAAATCAACATTTATGAAGCCTAATTTTCGTCAAAAAACCTCAAAATCAACATTTAAGAAACCAAATTTTCCTGGAAAACCTCAAAATCAACATTTTTAAAGCCCAATTTTAGTCAAAAAATCCGCTAAAAACCTCGACATCAACATTTATGAGGCCTAATTTTCGTCCAAAAACTTCGAAATCAACATGTAAGAAGCCAAATTTTCGTCAAAAACCTCAAAATCAGCATTTTTAAAGCCTAATTTTCGTCCAAAAACCTCAAAGTCAACATTTATAAAGCCTAATTTTCGTCAAAAACCTCAAAATCAACATTTGTAAAGCCTAATTTTGGTCAAAAAACCTCGAAATCAACATTTATGAAGCCTAATTTTCGTCCAAAAGCCTCGAAATCAACATTTAAAAAGCCAAATTTTCGTCAAAAACCTCAAAATCAGCATTTTTAAAGCCTAATTTTCGTCAAAAAACCTCAAAATCAACATTTATAAAGCCAAATTGTCCTGAAAAACCTCAAAATCAACATTTGTAAAGCATTTGCCAAGTTTGGTCAAAAAAACCTCGAAATCAGCATTTATGATGCCTAATTTTCGTCAAAAACCTCAAAATCAACATTTATAAATGCCTAATTTTCGTCAAAAAACCTCAAAATCAACTTTAAATTGACAATTTTTCGTCAAAAACTTCCAAATCATGGTTATGAGAGCCAATTTTTCGTCAAAAACCTCCAAATCATGGTTATAAGAGCCAATTGTTTTGTCAAAAAATCTTAAAATCAACGTTTTAAGTGCAATTTCTTTTGTTAAAAACCTCAAAATCAACATTTTAAAACCCGAATTTCCTTAAAAACCAGAACATTTGGGGGCGGGGGCAGGCAAGGGTTTTCATTTGTTTAAAAGGGGGGGTCACTGTGAAAAAGTTTGGGAAGCTCTGATTTAAAGGCTTTGAGGGGTTTAAATCTAATCAGGACCTTGTAAAACATTCAAGGCGTTAACAATAAAGTGAGAACAGCCTATAAAACATAAGCTCGAAAACAAAATGTGAAGTAGTGGCCCATTTATCAAACGAAAAAGCCCTCGGACGGGGTCATAAAAAAACGCACAAAACTTGAAATAACGTGGGTGGGGAAATAAATCAAAAAGACAAAAATGCCAACTCCTATCCATTTCAATCTTAACTTTTTGGCCTCCCCTCGACTAAATGAACGAAATAAACTTACCAGACCAGGAATCCGCTGAAACTGGTTCAGCTTGGTAGTTTGTGTGAACTGAAAATTTAATAGACAATTTTTTTATTTCCTCGTTAAAAAGCAGTGGATGTTCAAATAGCGGTTTCGAGAGTGGACGATTATGGGTGAAATTATGAAAATTAAATGTCGATAGCGACTGTAAACGAGAGTTGGCCCCCATTGAGCCGGTTTTGACGGCCATTATCGAACTTTGATAATTAGAGGTTTTAATATCGAAAAATCTTTAAATTACCTTATTTATTAATACTGTATGAACTTGAGAATTTATCGAAATTCTTAAGTAGCTCAAGCAGGACATAAATTAAAATTGTTAAAAAGAGTCCTCCATGTCCAAACATGATGAAAAAAGCAAAATCAAGCAGAAAAAGGAGATTTTTGAGCAAAGGAACAAAAATCCATACAAAGGACGCCTGGAGTCCAAAAAGGATCAAAAATCAAGCTAAAGAGGGCACTATCTGTCGTAAAGGAATATTATCTAGTCACAAGGGCTCCTAGTGTCCAGAAAGGATGAAAAATCAAGATAAAAAGGGCACTATTTGTAGTAAAGGAATATTGTCTAGTTAAAAGGGCTCCTAGAGTCCAGAAAGGATCAAAAATCAAGCTAAAAAGGGCACTATTTGTCGTAAAAGAAAATATACTAGTTAAAAGGATTTCTAGTGTCTAGAAAGGAACAAAAATCAAGCTAAGAAGGGCACTATTTGTCTTAAAGGAATATTATCTAGTTAAAAGAGCTCCTAGTGTCCAAAAAGGATCAAAATCTAATCCTATCCAGGGCTCCTAGTGTCCAGAAAGGCCAAACATTAAGTTAAAAAGGCCTTTTTTCGTCGCTGAAGGAATAAAATCTAGTTAAAAGAGCCCTTCGTACTCAAAAAGATCAAAAACCATGCTAAAAAGTGCCCCATTTGCCATAAAGGAACGAAATCTGGTTAAAAAGGGCCCATCGTGTCCAAAAAAGGATCACAATAGGGATGACCGGAATCATCTCCAGGTGGGCCTATCCGACCTTGGATTTGGGTACCCAAGTTGAAAAAATTGAAGATTTTTGTCAATTTTATGTGGATTAGGAAAGTTGGGTAGGCGTTAAATTGAATCGGAACAGTAATCGGGATGATAAATCACTTTCTGACAAGTTTATGAATCATTTAATGTATTGTCAAAGTTCTGAATACTGTTCAAACTTTGGAATCGGAAACTAATTTGGGAGGTGGAAAATCTGATGGGATTGTCTGAAATGTTACCTGTTCTTAAAGTGTAGACTAGAGCGGCGGTGGCGGCGATCGTGATGAGCGTTGCGAGTAAAAGGGCGGCCGCCAACGAAGCGAGCCTTCCCGTCTGTCCGGGGACTAAATCTAAACTCCATCCGCCCCATTCTTTGTGTAAGCAAGGCGCCGGAGGTGGTTGAGTCCTCCCTCGGGCAGATCGTCGAAGATTCCTACGGTTGTCCGCTGTCCCCGGTGACCCTCCGCCAGCATCGATCGTATATACGGCGAGACCTTTACCTCCGGCTCGCTCGCCGTCAAAACAAGGGTTGTCCATACCCTAAAAAACAAAAAATAAATAAATAAACCAAAAAAATCATAAAATACTTCAACATCTTGAAGAAGGAATTCAGTCGCGTACATCGGAAACGAATGCTACTCCGCATTCCGGAAGATCGTGACAGGATTGAATGTTTACCTGTCAGAATCGGAAAGGATTCTCTTTTTTTATGGGAATCAATATGGTAACCTATACATACTGGTACCTACTTCACTATATTTACACACGAACGCTTTATAATCAAGTAATTTTTAAACTGTCACAAATTACCTAGATAAAACGTCCCAAAACCATTTGCTTAGGAAAAAATTAACAAAATAACATGTAATTTTTTCCCCTTATCTCTTGGTATGTTAAGTTCTTATCTTAAGTTTAATCCAAAAGGCATGTTTTGTAAACATCTAAACTAACCCAGATGTTCAATCTGGTCAAATTTGGCCTAAAAATTCAGTTTTGGCCTAAAAATCTGCTTGGAAAGGGTCTTTTCTTGTCAAAAAAGGTTCAAAATCTGGCTTAAAAGGTTTTGTTTTCTAAAGAAGGTTCAAAATCCTTCTTAAAAATGTCTTTCCTAGTCAAAAACGGGTTGGGCCCAAATGTGTCGATGGGAGGTGGAGAGCTCTATTGTGGTTAGCTGGTGTATTTGGTGTATGTGGAGAGGTCTGTAGAGCCACGAGAAAGTTTGAGTCTTTCGACGAATTTTCGTAGCAACGAATTCTCGAGACCACAGAAAAGACATATTCAGCATATTTGGCCTAGAATATTGCTAAACTTGTGTTTTTGACGAGAAAAATAACTCTGATTTCAAAGTGAAGTAGTTATGATAACAGGTGCTTGACTTGGAAAGTCGAAGGAGGTGAAGTTGAAGAGGTCTAACAAGAGCATCTCCTATAAAATTAGGAATGTTGACATTCAGCCGAGTAACGGCCTCAATAAAGCACATTACCATAACCCCTATTTTGATATTCCAATTAAAATAGAAAATCCGTTAAAGCCCATTTAACGGATTTAAATCGGCGAAGGTTCATTGTGTCTGCGCCTAAAAAGCCAATATCCGCTCGTGAATAAATCTTAAGTGAATTATTCCCCGCGCTCCTTTTTTTTCCATAGCGAAAGTTAAGGAGATAACGCGTTAATTGGATAAATTTGTCGAACGGCTTTAACGGTATCGGTAAGTCCCCTCATAGGGTAATCGGGAGACCTTTTTTATGTGCCTTATTTATTTAATAGGGTGTTAACACGTTGAATAAGGCGAAGACTTTTGCCCCAACATCGGGCTCGCCTTATGTCTTTCCCCACCATGAAATTCCAAAAGCGTGAAGCCTGAAGGCCTCAAACGAACGGAAACCGCCTCATCTGCCTCCGTTCATCCTCGACCGATCCGATTTTTCTCCTGTTTTAAAATATTAGACACCCTCGTTAAAGAATTTCGTTTTTTTCCCCTCCACCTTCATTTTCGCCGGTCTCTTTGATGGAAGTATTAAACCTTATTAAGGCGCATGTCTTTTCAATAAAAAAACGAAAAAGAAGTCGAAGGAGGCTTCAAGATCTGCCTACGCGGTGCCTTTTCAAAGACGACATGTTCTTTCTCTTCCCACATAAAAACAACACTTCCTAAATCACAAATTTATATTCATATTGTTCTATTCTTTTCGGCTTTTATTTTAGA